>VZTV01110126.1:0-13327 GCA_013400875.1 Anhinga rufa
TTCTCTTAAACCACCTATTTTTAAAGTTTTATGTTATAGATCCATTTAGATGTTCATTTGGGGAACCTTAAAATCTTATATCACATTTTACTGGGGACATTTAAAGGGTGCCAATGGGGTAATTATAAGCATACACACTGTAATGATGAAATTTTAGAAACCATTAATAGCATGAGTTTGGATGTTCCTTTTTATCTTGAATAATATTTTACCTCAGGCATAACCCCAGACCAGTCAATAAGAATAGTCCTTAATAAGGTACTCAAATGACATGAGAGAGTTTGCTTATATTGCTAATGGCAGATTTCTTTTCAGTTCTCCATAACCTTCAGGTTATAAACACCCCAGAGGAGGTATGGTTTTGTCCTTACTAAGGGTGTCTTACTTTTACACTGGCATTTTTTATTTTAATTGTAGGATTCATTTTTATAGGTTTCTGGTTTCAAAAGGCTTGCTTTTGCCCAAACACACACATGGGAGCACAGGGATTTTTTAAGGAGGGTACAAAGAGGCATATCACATTTGCTCTTACAGTACTTTATGGTGAGACCCTGGGCCAGCCAGTTTTGAGCTAGCTTTATCTAGGCTTTCTTTTGTAGGTTGCTCACCAAAAGAGACTGAAAGTTTTTGAACTTAAAATCAAACAAATTCTAGGAATTTAACTCTTTAAGAACAACCCCTTCCAAATAAATAGATCAGACAGGACAGAAGAGGAAAGGTTTTACACATGGCTCTTCCTTCAACAGTTGTGTCCATGCAGGAGGGACCTTAGGCACCGGCGCTCAGTTACACATAGCCCAGTTACTCCGTGAGTAGCAGCAGTGCCCAGTCCCTGCTGTGTCCTCCCATCTACTCTGAGACCTGTTTGCTCCTTGCTCCTCACCACTGTCTCCAAGTCAGAGCTGGCCAGGTCTGCACTGTGGCTCTCCGGTCCCTACCATTCCCTCCAACATGTCCAGTAACACCCCAGCAGAAGAACAAGCCCCTCTACCTCCAGGGTCACCACACTACCTCCCCACTTATTGATGGATCACATGCCTTGGCAGACCACAGACAGGAATGAGTGCTGCCTGCACACACCTCAGCTATACAAAGAGACAGACAGCCCAGTACGAGTTGTGTCAGCTCAAATGGCTGAACTTTTGAAATAAAAGTGAGAATTTGGTCTCTGTTAGAGTTCAGGTACAACTTAATTAGTTTAAACACAGCACCCAAATGGACATTACCTAAATGTGTCCTGGTGCCACTCTGCCTGCTGGTAACAGCAAAGTTATTCCTCCTTAGCTGGCCTAGCATGAAGATATCCAAGGGTACTGGCCTTTTAGTTTCCTCCCACTGCAGCAGATTTCTCCTGCAGAGACCCCCTGTGTCCTCCCATGGGCAGCCAGCCCACCAATGTGCCATGTCCTCCTTCCACTTTCAGGTCCTGCCTCACAGGAGGTGCGGGCTTGTGCCCTTGTCTGGCATTTCAAATCTACCCGGCTTCCTCGGTGTAGACTGCAGAGTGCACTATGCGAGATGTGGGCTTCTCCCTCTGCGGTCTCCTTACTCTGGAAGCTGCGGATAACAGAAAGCTCAGTACACACCACTCCTGCCAAAAAGCAAGCAGTGAGCAAGGAGACAAACCAACCCTTCAAAGAGCGCCAAAGCCTCCCAGCGCAGCTCATTGCAAAGGGAAGGCAGAGATTTGTGGCCGTTCTGTTTTGTTTTAAACTAAACTGTTTGGGCCATCCATACCCCTTCCAATTTTTGGTCTCATCTGAGGAAAACAGAGGAAATTAAACTATATGAGTAGAAGGTGGTTTTTAATCACAACCACTTTTTCCCCTAGAGACCAAAAGCATATGCTTGAATTAATGGACTCTTTCCATTAATCAAAGGGCCCAGTATAGATGCAAGAGAAGTTAGGTTTTCCTCATCACGCATAAACTTCCTCCAGCTCTCTTCAGCAGTTTCACATGGGGACGATGAAAACCCTTTAGCCTAACAAAAGACCTGGCTTGAATCCTGGATCAGAATTCATATACACATTGATTTCTGGTTTTGGCATTCAGATATGATTAACTCTTCTGTCCCTTTTTACATGCCTCTCCTTTAAGATGGCTGAAAAAACACTTGAATGCTCAGTTTTAAGTACAGAAGTAGCTAAATTTGAAACACATGCCTCTCTTCAGCATGGCCTGCCAGGAGCTGTAGATGACACTTTCCCCCATTCCTCAATATTGTCAGATCCCATTCTGACACGTATAATTCTGTCTGCACTAAAAGCACTGAATTTTATGTTATGGATTCTACTATGTAGGAAAGACCTAGACACAATGTGACAGGATGCTTAGCCCTTTCTGCAGCTCTGGTCTTTAGCATGGAAGTCTGTGGCAAATCAGACACTTAAACTTTTTCTGCCATGTCAAAGTAAAGCTTTCACAGCCCTGCACAGCTGGAGAAGAAATGATCACATGCTATTCCTCATGGGTCTAAGGATAATCAAGACTGAACTTGAAGGTAGGAAACTATGTGAGATTTAGACACGTTCACAAAATGCATGTAAATGCATGAATACAACTACCTAATTTTCAGAATAAAAGGAATGAATATTTTAAGTCCCCAGTCTCTAAAGAGGTAGTATTCAATCAGCATTATTCCTTTAGCTAATAAGAGCTCAAGGCATCTCACAGATGGACAAGGAAATTCACATTCAAGCCTTCATCTTTCCCACTCATTCTGACAAATTCTAGCTGAATTGCCTTTCCACATGAATATCACACTCTAGTCCCTGTGGGAACTGTTGCCTAACTACTTACCTGCACCTAAGTACTAAGATGCAGGTATAAGTATCAGCATCCACTGAAGAACCAGGAAAGGCCCAGAGCTGATACATCTCACATGGGGTAAAGGTATGTGACTTAGGGTCATGTTTGAGCTGGGCAAGCAGGCTGACTGAACATAGGCTTCCTGAACTCTGCTCCTGCTGATACCATAAAACATATTATTTTTCCCCTCTTGGAAGCTAATTCTGTATGCCTGAGCACTATGCACCACAAAGTAGGTCTCACGGGCAATTATGTTTCTAGAGCATACAATCGTGTCACAAAAAGTATAGTTTTCTTTTTTGTACGATTTCCTGTGAAATCCAGCACAAAGAGAACTTAGAACTTGGGAGTTTTTCCTGAGAGTTCAGATGCCAGCTGTTATTTGTGTTCCTGTGAATATATCTAGAGTGATATTCAAGATTGCAGAGAGGATCAAAGTTTTGACTCCACTGGTGGGAAACAGCTGGCAGTGCCCCAGGCATCAGGTCCGTAGGTCCCTTTCCAAATAATGCCACTTAACTTTAAGAATGTACTGGGCCCTGCAAGGCTGATTTGTTCCCATATCTCGTGGGCCAAAGCCATACGAGCTCTAGTGCAGCCCCCCGCTCCCCCCTCCCCGACTACAGCTCTGTACAGTGCCTGGGACTCCACGGCTCTATTACAATACAAGCACTAATTAACAGCCCAAGCAGGCTTTGTGCAACGGTTGCCAAGCCAAGTTCTTTGCCTTGTGCTGAATCTTTGCCCTGCTTAGCTTTTTAAGTCTTTAAGTTCATCATTTACTGCAATGCACTGTTATATCATAGAAATTTTAGAGGCATGACTCCCATCCACAAGTTACTTTTGAACAATAACAAGTCATCATATGCTTGTTCCTGTGTTCTGATGAGCTTTGAACTTTAATAAATGATTAATCCTATTTAGAAGTAACTTAACACTGCCTTAACTGCATCTCTCCATGAAGTGTCACTTTGACATCCTCTGTTGTGTGCATTCATTGCAACTTTCACACGCTGTAAATTAAGAACATTTACACATGCAATTAGTGTTAAATAAATGCCTGAAGAACTCCTTGGGGATTAAGCAATTAGATGGCATCATGGAGTACCCTTTGTACTTAACGTTTACGAAGAAAATCATCTACCCGTTTTGCACAAATTGCATACTGGGGTAACCATTGTGCTGGCAGGAAGTGCTTGGCCAAATTGCCAAATGCAGCCTTGAGTTCATACACGCCGCCTTCTCTCCAGCTCTCCCATCCCTCCCCCACTGACTTAAAAGAGAAATTAATATAGAGAAATCTGTGATAAAGACAGTATTTTATTATTAAGTGACTTCATAAAAAACCCCATAGGATTTAAGAAGAACTTGATTTTTTTAATGCCATCGTTAAGTTATTAAAATGAAAAAATCTGTCTAGAAAGAGAATACAGCTATGTGCACACAGGCCATTTGCACAGCCAGTGACAAGAGACTTAACTCTTTCATATCCTATACTTATAGTACATGAAAACTGTAGTCAGTGTATGTGGCAAAGTATGCAAAAAGTCTTAGAAGGAGAAATACTTGGCACACTAGAGCGCCTTGCAAGTGAGAGCACATATTTTATGTATACACCATGCACACACACCTAAAGCATACTGAAAATAACAGCAATCGCTTGCCCCACCACGTATATGGCTGGTACTCACCAAAGTGATGGGGTAAACACCAAAATTAAGGTGTTTGGAGAGAAAAGGGCAATGATTTTTTTTATGCCTTGAAGTTCAAGGTTAAAGTGAATCCAATTCACTCTCATTAACACCTGTCATTCACAGGCAGCCTGGAGAAGAGGGGACACCACACCCTGATGAAATTGTACCTAGCACATGGACTTAGACACAAACAAGCAAGAGGTGAGCACACACACACACACACACACACACACACACACACACAAAAATAAAAACCAGCTTTGGGAACAGAGTGAAGTTTGAAGTTACACCCTGAGCGCTTAAGTCAGCAAAACTACAAAAACCCTGTGCTGACACCAGGACAGGGGTCCCCCTTCATGGCACCGTGTCCTCTGCCCTACCAAAATGAACCACTGCTTGCAGAGGTCACCCCCAAAGCCATACACCCTCCTTACAAAGAAGCCCATTGTAACCAAAAGCTTCCCAAAGCTGGTTAGTGCTGGGATATAATGAAGGTGGTGTAACACATGAACTAGCTGAGGCTGCATTTCACAGAAGAGAGGACCCTGTTTGCAGGGGAGCGGGATTTCTAAGTGCCAAGCATTAAAAAAAAATAATATCTGAACAAAAATAAAAAAACCCGAAACCCCAAGCAACATAAAACAGCTGAAGGGAAGTTGTTTTTCCACTTGATGCAGCCTGTAGAAATTGTTTAAAAGGTACCCCTGTGGATGCGAAGTCACCCACTGCAAGAAATCCCAACCTCAGAGTGCCAGCGCCACCTTCTTGTCAAGGAATTTAGTGGCAGGCTCACAAAACGGCGACCTGCGACTGCTTAGCGTTGCTCGTGTCAAAACCCGCACGGGTTTTTGGCTGGTACCCCAAAAGGCACTTGGTTTGCAGCCGGGGCTGGCGCAGGCGGGTCCCGCATCCCGGCGCACCCCGCATCCTCCTCCCGCCGCCGCACGTCCCGGCTCCCGCTCCCGCTCCCCTCCGCGGCGACAGGCAAAAAGCAGTTTTTATGAAGTGGGCAGCCTAAAACTCCCAGAAAGACACTTAAAATTACACTCAACCCAGCCTCCTCCTAAAAGGTGTATTCTTTTTCTTGATGCTTTAAGACTGTGTTTCTTTTTCTGATGAGAAAAATAAAGGGAGTTTCCTTCTGTTATTTTCTTTGAAGCAAAGAAACAAATTTTCCCAGTAACTATTCAAAAGCAAAATATTTCCCCCATACAAGCAATTTTTCCGTCAGTGAACATTCCTACAGCAAGACTTTAAAACAACCCAAGATGTTAATGGGTATTAAAAAGATTTTAGGTCTGGTAGAATGTCATATTTGGGGGATATAATGTTTTATAATCTTCCCAACTCAGAACTAACAACTCGATGCACTTCTAAACCAGCAAGGGAAAGATCAGAACAGCCATCAGCTCCCTGGAAGAGAGGTTAAGCTCCTTGCTAACGAACCCTTCGACCCACCAAGGAGCACCACTGACAAGAGCCCATTGGGAAACCCATCTCCTCCTCCTGTGTCCGAAGACTCGCGGCTGCTGGTTTTGTCCATGTGAAATGAACCAGCAACATACACACACACAAAAATTGCATCTTTCGAAGAACTTCAGAGTTGCAGAGTGTGCCAAACGGATGTCTTCAGAGCTCAAACGCTCTGGTGAGCTACAGACACAGCACAGAGCTGGCGTCAGCAGAGGGGAAGGTTCTGTTTTGTTTCCTTAAAGTACATTAAATATGACATGAGAAGACATACAGTCCTCAGGATGTGAGAATAACTTCTGAGCCTCTCCAGTTTACTTCTCTGAAGCAACTGTCACCAAGGGGTTCTTCTGATGCCACCTACAATTAAAAAAAAAAATTTAATTCCTTGAAGCATTTTGGGTGCTCTGATCATTTAGTCCATATACCATAAATATAATTTCACTTCGGTCACCAGATAGTACAAGTAATAGCCTACACGTTTTCATACATCTCTTTCTCCAATTTCCACCTGGGATGGATGTGGAAGCAACAAAGTCCCAAAGCAAAACACTAAATATTTCTGTTCTAAGTGTAATTAATGAGGAAACATACTCCAAAGACATTTTCTTTTCCCAATACAGTTTTGCATCAGATGATTCAGATAAATATTGCTGGATACTCATCCAAGAAACAAGGTCCTGAACATTTCAAGACTTGCTCTCCTCTGCAATCCTGAGGTTAGAAGTGGAATAGCAACAACTGCAAAAGGATGTGACCTTTTAATCGCAGCCAGGAATCTGGAGCTTGCCTGTCCTCACTGCATGGATTAAAGACATTCAAAAAGTGAGGAAGAGGAGAAGCAGAATCAAAAGGAAGTGCATACTGAGGTTACATATCCATGCACATACAGGGAAAAATATAGATTTTCCCAGGGTAAATAAAGAAGTTTTCATTGTACTTCATAGTAGCAGAGTTGGCTGCATGCGGTGTTAAAATCTGTCTCACCTATATACCGAACTCATACCACCTTCCTATGAATTTAAGCAGCTTAAGCAAAGCAGTTAGAGTGAGCTGTCTACCTTCTGCTCTTAGAATCCACTGAGACTACAGCCAGATTGTCAGTATTAGATTTTTATTTATTTCAAACTTGCATATACATACACACACCCCTGCAAATAGTTGTTAACTACACAGGGAGAAAAAATGCAAATGGAAAAATAAAAACACAAAAGATAGAGGACACTTGAAGAAACACAAAAACAACAGCTGAGAATGTCAAATAAAAAAAGTATTTTCAGCTGTTGAAAACTCCTGAAAATGTTGATTATTGTTGTGAAATATGACTGTATTTCACATCCCCCCGCCTTGATCTCAGGAACATTCAGTCCTAATACTTTTAACTGTTTAAGAAGAAATATCAGTTTAAGCTCTCCAGCGAGCGTGCACTCATGCCTTCCCTGGGACGCCTCAGCAACTGGCTGCGATACATGTTTCCCTTGCATAACATGGGCTAGGAGCAGCCACACTGCGATGGCCAAGGTAAATTCACACAGTACAACCTGGAACAGCACAGCTAGAGCCGGTGCTACTTCAAAAGCAGAGCAGCACTGATGCTACTGAATGACTGGTGGGGTGCTGAGGGAAGGCGCTGACCTTCCTCTCTCCTGGTCCTGCTGTTGCTGCCTGCTCACCCCAAATCACCCTCTCCATCTCTGGGGGAGACAGCCCTGGAGGCAGTTACACTCCTGGGGAGCTCTTTCTCCCTCCCTGGAGGATTGCTCCCATGGCTAAAGCTGAAGCCTGCCTCAACCCTGCCCATTTCCTGTTAAGAGCCTGAATACATACACATATATATATATAAAATATGTATATATATTTAATATCAATTACAGGGAAGACAGGGCAGCCTTTCAAACTTCCAATACATCAACATACTGTACAAACAGGAAGTGGCACTGCAGCAACAGGTCATTAAAAAGCCTGCAGACCAACCAAGAATCAGGAGAGTCATCTGAAAAAGGGAGGGGGCGGGGGGAATATCAGGACTTTTCCACCATGGTTGGCATATTCTAAATCTCACATAGTTTCATACCCTCACAGAAGAGAGACGCGTCTTTCATGGAACTACCCAAGCAGTGTTATAAATAATCACTTATTTCCACACTGCCTTTTCCCATAACACCCTCCCTATCGCTTAATTGCCTCTGCTCTTTTCCTCTCTCCTCAATACACACAACATTTCTACACAGGGTGGGGAGAGACACTCAGAAAGAGGTTCTCTCCCCTTTGATAAAAGCCTTTCTATGGCAGAGGCACCCTGAAAGCAGCAGCCTGCCTTCCCCTCCTTGCAGGCTTTAATCCCGTCCCTCTCCCTGCCTTCCACCTTCAAATGACATTATAAGGAAAGCCACGACCAATTCATTTATCAAAAAGCTGACATGGGATAGACATGATCGGCTGCCAGCTAGAGGGAATCCAAGGCGGAGGGGGGAGCTCTGACCCACCCAAGTTCTTGTTCATGACTAAAAGTACCCTCTATAAGACAGAAATTCCTGGCATTTGCAGTATCATTGTGAGTGCTCTTACCTAGAAAGGATCCTCATTAGTATTTCCTATCTCATTCATCAGTTGAAGGTGGTATATTCTAGTTTACCAGTAACATCTGAATAGCAGCTCCATTTCTTCTTTACATCTTTTTTTTTAAAAAGTAGAATTAAAACCACCCTCTTTCCCCTGAGTATTCACCATTTCATAATCCAAGCCATCCCAATGCAGCATGAGTATGCACACAACCGGCTATGTTTTTTTAACATCTGCTTTTCATTTTCTTAACAGGAAACCAACACAATTTCCATGACAAAGGAGGATTCTGGTGTTATATTCTCATTTATCTGTCATGTGTACACTTGGCAGCATTTGATCTTTATTCTCTAGACACTTAAGAAATAATCTAGGAATTATTGCTTCTTGACAATACAAACAAATAAGGCTAACTATAAATAAACCGCAGCAAGGACAGGGGGAGGGTCGCTTCACACCCACAGACGGACTGCCTCAGGGCTAGTTCTCATTTATTTTTTGGCCATCACTGGGGATCAGGAGGTCAGCCTCCTTTCCGAGCCCTTTTGTATGAGGCTGTGTGCAGGGAAGATGGGCCCTCACACAAAGCACCTCTAAAGAAATTGGTCAACTTTTTTTCTCCAGTTCTTGCCAGTCTCCCTGACAGCGAGTTGGGTTTTGGTGGTACTGGGGAAGGCAGGAGGCGACATCCCAGCGGGCAGCATGGCCCCCACTGCCCCCTCCTCAGTACCTGCAGCACTGGCAGCCAGGCTTCTCTTGCAAACTGGAGCGAAGAAAAGGTTTTGCGTGAGCTATTTAACCTCATCTCCACTCTATGAATTTCGGCTTGAAAACCCAGGAAGTGTAATATTCTTTAAATAAATTGCAGGCACAAAAACATTGTTCAGTTTTTGCTATACTCATGTAGGGCATTCTCGCTAGCGCCCACCAGATGCTGCTCAACTTTTTTCTTTTTTTTTCCTTTTAAATTTTACTATTTGTAGCATCTCCCCATGGCTATTCTTGTTTGCCTTGGGCCTGATCCAAACGGCTATGGGAGGAAACAGCCAGGATGCCTATTGACTTCTATAAAAGTTGAATCAGGGCCATTGGCAGTAATAGATACAATCCACTGAGCCTTTTTTGAAGTCTCTGAAATGAATATCAGCCCCTTGATTTGCATGTTACTAATACGACAGGTACATTTTTAAAAGGACAACCTTTCTTTTTTTCTCTTTCTTGCCTTCTATGTGAAAATGTTGCTCACTATAGAAAGATACATTTGTAAAGAAACCTTCAGATTCCATCAAAGAGAAGTTTTATAAGGAAATCGTTTCAAGATAGAAAATTAAAGACACTAGTTAAAATTGTTCCCGTTTAATATCTTCACTGTCAAATTATGAGATTGACCCTGCAAATGCTTCATCATGGCTGGGATTTTCTTGGAAGTGAAGAGCACAAATCAGTTGAATGCATGTTCCAAAGTCATTTATAGCCAGATGCAATTAAAATAAAATGGCATATTGCCTACCTCCCTGTGGCATCCAGAGGCTGGAGGTATCTCAGGTTTCTATATAGTTAATGAGAGTTAGGAGCCTCAGTATAGAAGCTAAAGCAGCCTTTGAACAAGGAGACACAACTGACATAAGCGTGCTCAGCATGCAGCTACTTGAAACCACCCAAGAGAAAATGCTGAATGCAAGACATTGCCCCAGATATTTACCCTTCACAGGGTTTCTGCCCTTCATTGCTTGCTACAGTGAGGCTATCTTTCCCTATTTAAGATCAGCAGCCTGGGACATCTCTTCACAAAAAACTCTGCCTTGTTTTTGAAAGACTCAAGCAGAGGTTACCCTTTTAAGTGATGTTTGGTATCACAAGCCACGTTTAATGTAATAACTCAGTGGTTGGAGCATTACCTTGGGAAGTGGGAACCAGGGATCTAGGTCTTTTTCAGCCTGGGGTTGTCCAAATATGCTAGCTGTCAAAAAATGGCCAGAGAGATTAAATGCCCAAAGGAGAGAAGTATCCAGACATAGACTAACAATAGCTCTATTTTTATATACAAACTTATTCATATTCATATTACTTAAGCTTATTTCCTCATTAAAAAAAGCTATTTTTGTCCAGACAGACCTGCATGAGATTTGCCAAACCATAACAATTGAACTTTTTTAAAGCAGAGATTTGATGCCAGAGGCGGTCTTAAAAAAAAAAGTTGTTTTTTTGTTTTTTTGTTTTTTTTTTTTAAACAAGAAACCCCTCATTTTGTAAGCTCCCTAAAAATAGAGAAACAACAGGCTTAATCAACTTGGGTCATTTAAAAAAAAAAAAAGAAAAAAGCATGCCTTGGCTCAAGGAATCAACCTCACCTTCTAAGGGTGAAAACAAGCAACCTCACTCAGGTTTTGCGTTTATATTCAGTTTAAAAGAAAAAAAAAGAAAAAAAAAACAAAAAAAAACAACAGGAAAGAGTAGTTCTAAGCATTATTTTGTCCTCTCTTCATAACTGTTAATCACATGAGCAACCTCACTAAATCTTCTGAGTATTTCTATAGTTAGTGCTCCATATTGTAAATAAGTGATATATAGTTTGGCTTACAGATAGCATAACAAAGACATCTGGAGATAAAAAAAAGAAAAATCCTTGTAAGCATACATATTAGTATTGGTGGTTTTATCGGTCTGTCTATGGTGTTAAAAATAAGCCCAAGCAAACAGTTGGTACCATGTGGGGAGAACAGCAGAGAAGACCTAAAAAAGGTTAGAACGGTATGGCGAATTAAAAATAGGAAAAAAAAAGCTTTTTAACCTCTCTTGGTAATTTCTTTGCATTATTTACATATCCTTTTGATTAGTTAAAATAATACTTAGCAATTTAACTATGCCATGCAGAAAGAACTAGATAGAATAGGTGGAAAGTGATAGTACCCGAGAGGCAGTTTTCCATTTAAACACTTTTATTATTTAGAGGAAATATTATATTTTTGACTGTCCACCAGGAAAATTTTAACAACATATGCAGTTTTAGGTGAATCCAAGTCAAGATATTTTAGCTGTCAAGAAGCAACAATTTATTTGGGGTCAGTTCAGCAATAATTTGCCCCTGACTGAGATGCCACAATGATTCATGGAAAACTATAGATTGGATGTCTCTTTCTGTTCGCCTCCATGGGCTGGCTCCATACTAGATTTCACCTCCAGTGACCTCCACAGTCTTCCCTTTAGCTCAATCACAAGTAGTGGACGACAGAAATCCTACAGACATAGTATATTATGGGAAATGCAGTCCAGCTGGAAAGAGTGAACCACAGCAAGTGACTTGTAGTTAGTACTTTCCAGTCTTCAAGCTTGTTTTCCCTTCCTTCAATGGCTCACACATCTCAGCCATTTTTCACATTACTAAATGAAGAGAGTTTTCACCTATGAGTGAAACAATTAAATAACCTGACTGATTTAAAAATAAGTCTGTGCATATTGACTACTCTTCTAAACCAAGCTGTATCTTCCTCCCGTGACTGCTTTTAGTAGGTCTCTGCAAACAGAGCACAGCTGGGGATCTTGGTTTGGGAAAAAAAAGATGGCACTTCACATCATTATTTCTGCCTTACACCAGCCTTATAATCTTTGTGTTCATTGGCTCGATACAAGTGCTGCTATTAACAGCAATCCTGCAGTGCGTTTGTCCCTTAAGACCTTGCAAGTGGGATTCCTGTTAGGACTACTAATTGAAGGTGAAGCAAAAGGAATGAAGGATCTATTCAATTGGTTCCTCCAGGTCCCAATACTTGTGCTTTTGTACAGTAGATAAATTGCACTAGGTCTACTCTAACAAACAGAGACTTTGAATTAAAGTGGGCCTAGAATATCATTCCATTATTCTGTCTCTGTCCACTGCCAAAGCAAGTATTACATCAGTTATTATAGGTGCATGCATGTGCACGCACTCTCCGCACACATTTTGTAAATGCACCTTTATATAGGGAATGTATGAACATATGTATGTGTGTATAGAAAACCAACTCAGTTAGCATGTGGCTCACAGACAGCCTTTCCTGCCATCTAACTACAGCTATAAATGAATCATAACTCCAGCAAAAATTTCTGCTTTCAGACTCATGGAAAATGTTATGTTATTTTTGGCTTATGTCAAAGAAAAGCAGGGTGATAAAAGAGTGGGTACTGTAAGGTCCAAGTTCATCTGCATTTTCATCTGTACATGTCTTCTGAGATCTTTCTAGGTCCTGTTCGCTTGCATAGACTCAAGAAGCATACTTTATGTTTGCATTTATTCTGTTTTATCACACTGCAGACGTAAAGAACCCATTTAGGAGTGTGTATTTCACATATACACTATATACATATAGTAAGTATAATGATCTACAATTTGGTTCTATGATCTGCATAAATACTAATCAGTCAATCTACAAAAGTAGCAAGTTTGAGCAAATTATATAGAAACCTTAATATTTTACTTTATTTTTGCACCATTCTTCATCCATACTCAGAGGAGGGAACTTAATCCTTAAAGAAAATCTTTGTGAAAGGAAAATTACCCATCGCTTTTCACCATGCTGCCATAAGAATGAATTCCAACAATTAAGAGAAATAGCTTTCTAATATATCCTGTCACCCGTAATCCTAGACAAACAAAGATACCTCAATAGTGCTGCCATCCAGAGAAGAGATATGTAAAGGGCAGACAGCCTTAACAAAATGAGAAGTCTCGCCTGCAAGATCTTTGTCCACAATGATGCTTCCCCCGAAAGAAACTCAAAAGAAACTCTAGTACAATGTTTTTGTTACCAAATT
>VZTV01110127.1:793-12292 GCA_013400875.1 Anhinga rufa
TAAATTGTGTCTGTTTTAAATTTCCTTTTCCTCCCTTATTGTCAGGAGCATATTTAGTGGTCAGGCTGTTGTGGGCTTGTTTATGCCTGGTAGCCAAAAATATACATATACCTATGTAAAAATAAAAACATACATATATATGATGGGTTGCAAGACAAGGGCTACAACAAGTTCTGGGCAGTATATCACCACTTTTTGAGGGTATAACATTAGCAATCTGGTGATCCAGCCTCGGTGATGATATATATTCTTTCAAAGAAATCAGCCATTGCAGCATCTGATAAGCCTTATGGAGAATCACTGCACATAATGGCAAAGCTCACAGTGACATGATGCATTTGGTGGTTAATGTATTTTCTGACAGACAACAAAAGGCTATTGGATCAGCAAGTAGTGGGTTACTGCAGCACAATGGCTACAAAAACAAACGGGATAATTAATGTCAATCTGCCGAGATCATTGTAATATGAAATTGATCTCTACCTGTGTTGGCATTACTTATGGATATGTTCCTTTTCAAAATCTGCTCTCTGTCAAAATTTGCCCTTCACTGATTCCATGTTCATTTAGCCTCCTGCATGCTTGTTTTAAGCGAACAGCAACGGTGCTGTTAGAAGTACCGATTTTGTAGCTGTAGGCCATGACTTGTCTGCTTAAACAATCTCACCTCCTCAGTGTTCCTGAGGGTGCATTCTTAGAAGAGGTCGTAGTGTGCACCAGGGCTGTGTTTTAGTTGTGTTTGCCAAGTGATTTTGAAAGAATAACATCTGCAACAATGACAATATGTTTGCTGTGATTACCAAGCACATTTATTAGTCTTATGGTCTCATCATTAGCTTAAAAATGCCCAGTGACCTTGGTGCTGCATCATTGAACTAAATGGATGATGCAATTCACAGTGATCTGCATACAGTTGCATAATAAAGACCTTGGCCAACACACACCCTCTGCTAAGGTAGCATTTTAGTTACAATTTCAAAAAAAGAATGATTATCCTTCTTTTGCCATGATATTAAGTGCAGTGGTAATGAGTGAAAAGAGGTCACAAAATCACCAAACACACATAATTGTAAACATAACAGACCACATGGGGAGCCACCACTTTGCAAAGAACAAGGGGTACATTTGCAAAGACACAATGGTCAACTCTGTCAAAAGTCACTGAGATCTGAGATCAAGCGTGTACTTTGGTGCCTTTCCTGACAGCCTCTTGACAAGCACTCCTGAGCAATCCAACTGCAATGAGCCACCAGGCTACCACAGGAAGTCTCCCAGGGGACTAATGACCCACATATAATTCTAGGTAGAGGCAGCTGTAGCAATCAAGCATAAGACGCTTTCCCAATGCATGGATGCAAAATGTGATCCCTGGCTACAGCATTGTTCCCTCGTTTTATTCTAGTTTATTTAACCTTTATCTCTGGACATTGAGTGGCTGCAGCCTGTCCAGCTCAAGCGCTAGCTGCTTCTTATCTGAGCTCTAAATGTATGATACAGAGTTTGACTGGTCTCTGGCTTTGCTCTTCAGCTTAGTAGATTGTTGGTTGCTTACTGTTCTGACCCTTAGCTCCTCTCCTGACTACGCTTCTTAGCCAAAATATCTTCTTGTTCCTGACTTTTGGTTTCCTGGTTTCTGGTTCCAAGTTTTAGTCGTAATCTCAACCATTTAACAGTCTGCATCCTTGTTGTATTTCTTTCATACTCCACTGACCTTCTAGAAAATAAAGCACGCAGAGGAAGAGGGAGTGCTAGTGGACAGTGTGAAAATATTTCTGAAACAAAATCCTATCAGCACTTGGCCATCATTAGTCCTTTGGGTCCACAACTGACTGTGAAATTAACTGTACAGTTAGGGTTATATGTCATCTAAAGAGTAGCATTGAGAGAGAAACCTCTATGTGTTTTATGAGAAAAAGTTGTATTTTAATGCAAATACTATGTTGAAACCCCAAATACGATCAAGGCCTTAGGAGTGATACAACTGCATATCTCAATGAAAAGGCTCCAGAAAAGAATTCCCTAAGATTTAAAAAGGCATAAAGTGATGCACTAGATTTTATCTCTCCATTGTAGAACAATGCGATAGTCATGCATTACTGTTCAATCATTCTTCTGAACTGCAAACTGAATGGAGGAAGTACACTGTTGATGCACTGCAGAATGTGAAATAGTTTAGGCAGTTATTCCTTGTGAAAAGTGGTAACGGCACTTGGCTCTTCAGAAGAAGTAGGCGTGATAATGTGATCCACTTTAAAGTGCACTTGTGCATTTTGCTTGGTGAGTCAATTTGCTGGAGGAAGATGATACTAAATGACACTAATAACCACAAAAAGGATGAGTGCAGCATAAATTTGCTTATATTTCAGACATTGTGCACATGGTGCATAGAGATCTGCAGAGTGTTGCAGAGTAGCAGCACTGCGATATATCTCACCTGCATAATGAGTACTGCTGAATAACTGTTGGCACTGCATAGGAAACCCTTTGACTGAGATATGAGCATATCTAATGCTTCCTGCCTTGTAAAAAGGACCACTTCTCAAAAGAGAAATTCACCCTGGAGACACATGAATTTCTGAGGACAGACATTGAGGTGATACGTTTAACGGAGCACTTTGCAGTTTGCTTCACCACTATCACTGCCTATATACCTGTATTCTTTCTTTCCAGCACAGCACACCAGTCTGCTTATTGACTGGGTCCTGCTGCGAAGGAGGAGGCTCAAATCAGTTGCTAAGGTCAGTTCCCAAGAATACCCTGAAGTGCAGCAAGGATCTCCACATAAGTGTCCACCAGAGCCCCACCTGTGTTTGGTGAACATATGAATAATGTAGAGACATTTTTGCTAAGATACATCACACCTATGTTGCTGATGTCTCTCTCCCTGTTGCTGTTGGCCAGAAGATATATGTATGTAGAGCAGTTCAGCTCCTGTGCTATGGCTATGGCTTACCAAAGAGCTACAGTCCTCACACGACCACAGCCCTTACAGTCCTCCTTCTGGTTCCACCAGCTGAAATATTACATGTGTTACATCATCAAGCAGAATGAAAGACATTTTCCTATTTTAGACTAATTAAAACTGAACTTTCTAACTGTTATAGCAGCTGAATAATCATAGATTCATTAAAAAAATCAGTCTAGGAAAGAACACTGAGAGGCCATTTAGTCCATCCTCTGCCTCAAAGAAGGACTGACATAATTGCTGACACCATGATATGCCAGGGTCACTTTCCTTTACAACTTTAATCTATCTCTCAGTAGATCTTTCAAATAACTATGCTGAAGATCTGTGCCTTTCTTTTAATGATAGGTGGCATATACTGGGCAGTGTATGGTTGATTTGTGTGTATGTACTGGCAGGGATGTTAAAGGTACATTAACAGTAGACTTTTGGTTATCTGGTTGTGAGTCATTAAGTTACAACAGGGACGATGATGCAAATCAAAGTGCTAGAGGACACCTACAGAGTCGAGTTTCAGATTTCACATACATACTGCTCTTTGCTGAGAAGTCAAAGGCTATACGAGGGAAAGAATCACTCTGTACATGCCCAGTTTCTTACATTTTTTGCTTAAAAATATACTTCTGGCCACTGTCAGAAAAGAGACACTGAGCTAGACAGGGCTTTGGTCTGACCAAAGACCATAATTCTTATGTTTATAATTATTATCCTCATCCTCATGATTATTATGTAGTGCCTAATGGCTAATCAAGAATGATACCTAGGCAAGGTACAAGCAGAGAATAGGGCCTCTTTCCCAGAACAGCTTATATCAGTAAAATATGACTGCTGTAGCAGCACACAATTGATGGCAATATTGCATTAAAACATTGCAGAGCTTTCCCTCTCTATAGCCTGACTGGTGCACCACAGAAATCATTTTGCTCTGTAATCACTGCAGTATGGTACTAATGAGCTTGTTAGGATTTGTGTGCTTTACTGCACAGTTTGCATACTTTGTGTACTTGGGATACTTCAATGTTTTCTAGCTGTGCCAGTGGTATTTGCATTCTGATTGCTTAACAAAACAATGCTGCACATTTAAGGAAGGTCAAAATGCAAATACAATGCATGGCAACAATAATAATATCCTATGGGCCTACAAATCCCAGTGCGCACAATGTCATGCATTCAGATGAATGAACTGGACAATGTGAAGCTACAGGCATCAGTTTATAAAAAATTCTGTATACATGTGTTTACCAACATTTTTAAACAGCTCAAGGAGTTAAGGGAAGAAAATTTTGTCTGTAAGAGAAAAGGGATTGTTGTTAACACACTGGATTGAGACTTGGTCCACATGGCTTCAACTCAGGCACTTTGCTGGATTTCCTATGGGACCCTGGCCAGTGATTTGGGCCTTGAATCCCAAAGGTGTTTAGTGATGTATCCCACTGATTTCCCTGAGAGACAGTCATCTCATATGATCCTGATGACTCCTCAGCAAGGATAATGATACTTTCACATTTCACAAACGTGCTATGAGGAGAGCTTTACTCCTTAAAGATTATTGGCACTCAGGAAATGGACCCTAAAGTCAACTCTCACAAAATAGTCAAGTGAAGTGCCACTTCCCAGACTAGCAAGTTATCTTTTCACTGGGACACAAGCTCCCCATATGCATGGCCGCCAACTTTTAAACCCAATGGACTGCATATCAGATGGAACAGCCCTAATCATGAATGGCGTATTTAATTTCTAACCTGATGGAGCCAGATGGGCAGCCTCTGGCCAGCAAGATGCTCTCCTGCCTGCCATGTTCTTCTCCTCCTCTGCCATTTCTCTGTCACTGTGCAACACCTCACTTCTTCGCAGTGGCCACATCTCCCTAGTGTGGGGAAGAAAAAAAAAATACCTCAGAGACAGAGTCCCTCTCTCTACCTTTAATGATCCTCATTAAAACCTCCAGGGAGCAACCTGAAGAGTGGAAAACAGATTTCCCAAGGCCAAGATGGGTATGAACAAATGCTACAACTCGCATTCCTTGCTTGGGAGTCTTGATTTTAAACTATGGGGGACATAAACTACAGCAGGATTAGGAAAGGGTTATGCAGTTTATTGACATGAGTGATGCATCCTATATGGGACAGCTGAGAGGACCAGAGGTGTTTATGCCAGATCTAAAGCCAGCACTCATACCTGTGTACATTGGCCAGTGTACTGGCAGGCAGGATGAATTGCAGGAAGACTTAGCTGTCTGTCCCACAACAAACAGATGTTAGGAAATGGACCCCAATAGAAATCAATACTGCTGAAATTCAGACTCCAAGTCTGGGCTACTGAGTGACTCTTACCCAGACATGCAGCATCCCCAACATGTGATGGGTCCTGGGTTCTTGTGGGAAATTCAGTATGTCCTGCAGGTCTCCTGACTTTTTGATTGGCTTTTTGAATCACTGTCCACAGCCATGGGTCCCACCTGTGCAGCCTCAGCCTGGCTGGCAGAACTGGATCCCACACACTGCTACCTGTTAGATGGAGCTTGGTAGGTAGCTCAAGTGACCTCAACAAGGTATTAGTTCAGTAGTTGTGAGCTAACTGAATGAAGGACTTTATTTCATAGTCTGTAATGTTTTAAATAATCAAACATCTGTAACTCTGTCAGTCAGTCTGTTTCTGCAGGTGGTAATGAGTTCAGTGGGTTCCAGAAATATTTTTGCAGTAAAATCCACTAATACTTTTATTCTGCAGTCCAGTGTGACAAGACAATGTACATGGTCGGCAATAACTCTTTACAATGGTTAATCCATCATATGCTGTTGATATTCTGTTTATTACTGACTCTTTATAGTAACTTCTTTGTCCTTGATAGGGCATACCCTATTTTAGCAAATAGATGAACATAAGATTTTTTTGATAGGTCTGGTGGAAAGTTTTTGTCCAAGATCATTTTTTTCTGACAAGTCTGCCTATTTTTTCAAAGCAGAGATACAAATCCCCATTCCATCTGTACAAACAGAAATACAACCTGAGTGCTGGAAATTTGAAGGGGAACTAGGGTTTCAACAATCATCAAGAATTTTGAAGAACTGGGAAATCTTTCCCTGTTTTACCTCAGTATGTCCTAGAATGTGCTTAACTGGACCACATTTACAAGAAAAAAAATATTACTGATGGACAGCAAATTTGGTGCAGGCATAGGCACAAGTAAATAAGATGACCAGAAAGAATCAAATGACAAGGCTGAGCTGTTTTCAGTTTCAGGAACACAAAGATGACTTAAGCTGCTATGTCTTAGATTTCAGTTGACTTCAATCACTGGAAAAGCATTGCATAGCTTTGTATTACCAAGAAGTATGGAAAAGAGGAAATTGTGCTATTATTTCTATTTTTGAAGACAAACACAAAGAACTGGGTCAACGCCTTAACCACAGGAGTGCTTGTATTATTTTCTCGTGCAGTGGGCATTTTATAAAGTTGCATTCCATTATTAAGTAATTTGACCTGCTGGAAAGCAGCTCTATTGAAAAGGACCTGGGAGTGCTGGTGGACAGCAAGTGACCCTGAGCCAGCACTGTGCCCTTGGGGCCAAGAAGGCCAATGGTATCCTGGGCTGCATTAAAAGGATTGTGGCCAGCAGGTCGAGGGAGGTCATCCTGCCCCTCTACTCTGCCCTGGTGAGGCCACATTTGGAGTGCTGTGTCCAGTTCTGGGTCCCCCAGTTCAAGAAGGACAGGGAGCTGCTGGAGCAAGTCCAGCGGAGAGCTACCAAGATGATCAGGGGACTGGAGCAACTCTCTTTTGAGGAAAGGCTGAGAGACCAGGGTTTGTTCAGCCTGGAGAAGAGAAGACTGAGGGGGGATCTCATCAATGCTTATAAGTATCTGAAGGGTGGATGTCAGGAGGATGGGACTGGACTCTTTTCAGTGGTGCCCAATGACAGGACAAGGTGTAATGGTCACAAGTTGGAACACAGGAAGTTCCACTTAAATATGAGGAAAAACTCCTTTCCTGTGAGGGTGACAGAGCAGTGGCACAGGCTGCCCAGAGAGGCTGTGGAGTCTCCTTCCCTGGAGACATTCAAACCCCGCCTGGACGCGGTCCTGTGCCCCCTGCTCTAGGTGTGCCTGCTCACGCAGGGGGGTTGGACAAGATGATCTCTCGAGGTCCCTTCCAACCCCTACCGTTCTGTGATTCTGTGATTCTGTGAACTGAAATCAAACAGCAAGGAAGAGGAAAGATAAGATTTTCTGTCAGTGCAAAATATTTCTTTCATACCAATTAATCTGATCCTAGACAAATATTTCTATAACATCCAAGCAATTAGACTAAATAAACTATTTTCATTATTTTCTTTTAAAGTCAGCTGTTCTTTAGATCAATTTCTAATAAACAGCAAGCAGAGAAAATAATTTTCTGCCTTATTTGGATCCTGATCTATTGCTCACCGAAGTCAATAGAAATCCTTTCACTACATTCTCTGGTATCAGTGTAGGTTTTTATTGCTCGCTATGAAAACTGAGAACATATACATTCCTGGTAGTGATGGTGGATACCATTTCAACTGTTCATAAACTGTACACCAAACATGGTATAACAGATATAATCACATATCGCAATATTATTAGAACTTTTGCACAAGGAGTCAGTGAACTTCGGAAAACTGCACAAGGGAGGAGAGTTTTGTCTCTTTTGTTCCACTTGCTAATCAGTCTGATTGGTGGATAGGCTGGGGCCAGTCCTTAGGATTTTTACACTAGTGATGACTGGTGATACTCTTGTAACCTTGCCGTACATTTTGTTCGGGTACCATTAGGCATGCACAAAGATGTGCTGTGACAAGGATATATCTGGTTTCAATGTTTAAAGCAATCATTTGTTGTCCAATGTCTAGAGGATTCACTGAGCTGCTAGACTGTGCATGCTCACTACCCCAAGAAGACATCTGAAGTCTCTGCTGGCCAGTGAGACTTTCTCACTCTCCAGTTCCTATCCTCCAGCTCCTTGTGTTTCCCTTTAGGATTTTATACCTTTTTAGTTTTGTCCTTATGAATCTGCTACAGACTTCATCACAGCTCTTTCTTCCAGCAATGAAATTTCTCAGCCACCTGAGCCAAAGTTTTGCAGCTAGGCATTGGGCCATTCAGGTTAGCTATTGGGGAGGTTGGTACGCTGCAGTGGAAAACACAAGATGCTGCTGGATGCAAAGGAAATTTGATCATTTTTCACCATTCCCTCTCTTCTTCCACAGTCCTTTATCTCCCCACTCTGTCACTACACTGCCCTCATCCACTGTCCTCCCTAGGGCCACTGGTCCCCTTCCCCCTACCTCAGCTCTCCCAGAAAGCAAGGCCCTGCATTATGCTGGGGAGAGATGTGCCAGCAGCAGACCCAGAAGGAAGTAAGGATGCTGCCACCTCCCATCTCTTCTCTTCCCTACCTCTGGCCGGTGGCACTGGGAAGCCATTTAGGCAGCACCAGCTCTGGTGAAAAGGAGGGAGTGGTGTCATGGTTTTAGCTGGGATAGAGTTAATTTTCTTCACTGTAGCTGGTACAGTGCTGTGTTTTGGAATTAGTATGAGAATAATGTTGATAACACACTGATTTTTCAGTTGGTGCTAAGTAGTGATCATACTAGGCAAGGACTTTTCCAGCCTCCCATGCTCTGCCGGGTGTACAAGAAGCCGGGAGGGGAGGGGGCACAGCCAAGAGAGCTGATCCAAACTGGCCAAAGGGATATTCCATATCATATGACGTCATGCCCAGTATATTAACTGGAGCTGGCTGGGGGAAGCAGTAATCGTGGTTCGGGGAGTGGTGGTGTCAGTCAGCGGGTGGTAAGCAGTTGCATCACTTGTGTTTTTTTCCTTGTCCCCTGGGTTTCATTTCTCTCTCTCATTTTTTTCCTTTTAATTATATTATCATCATTAATATTATTATTATATAATCATTATTATTATCATTACCATTATTAGTATCACTATTTTATTTTAATTATTAAACTGTTCTTATCTCAACCCACAAGTTTTCTTGCTTTTGCTCTTCTGATTCTCTCCCCCATCCCACTGGGGTGGGGGGAGTGAGCGAGCAGCTGTGTGGGGCTTAGCTGCTCACTGGGGCTAAACCCTGACAAGTGGACAGGAGTGGAAACAGAGACAGTTCAGGGAGTCTGGGCAGTACCAAGCATGGCTAGGCTGGGTGCCCAGATACCAGATAGTTTGGTATTGTCCAGTATCATATAAATTTACAACAGAAATGGTTCTATGGTAGCAATGCCTCACTCACTGTACAGTCTTACAGCTGCATTGTCATGATATGTTAATCAGTGTATTACGGTAACTCTGGTGAGTGACCATCTACACTGTCTCTCTATCCAATCATTTTAAAGTAACGGGGAGTGCTGAGCATGTAGGCTGACCTCCAAGCTGGTGCAGACTCTACAATTCCATCTACAGGCTCCTGCAGTAAGGGGAATTGTTGCAAATACAGAGGAGTTACAATGCAGTAAATTTGGAGTAGGGTCATTAACAGATATCAGTGGGTGGATCTTAGGAATACCTGACATGTCTGGCCAATATCATGTTCCTGGGCAACAGCGGGGTTTTAGGTTTAAGGACAGTAAAAAGGACAGTTTTCAACTTTCTGTAGAGTGTAAAAAAAACTGTGACATGCCTGACAAAGAATAGTTTGTGTTAGCAAAATGGCTTTCACATTTTTAATGAAAAACTTGAAAGCAGATTCCTTCTGGTTCAGACAAACATTAATCTGTAGAAGCAGGTACTTGTAAATAAATTAACTGATGCCATAACCTCCCCTACACCTTTTTCTCTTCACAAGCAGAGAAATCATAATATACCTCAGGGAAAATGGTCTTATTCAGTGTTAGAATCTAAAGAGATCCTTGGGAAGAAATAAATACAAATCAGAAGTAAAATAAAATGCTTGTCTCTAATGAAAAGAGGGAGACTTTGATTGGTTTGTGATTCTTAGCATCTACAAAATTGAGGTCACTATTGTGAAGGGGATCAGTCAGTTTCTAATCTATTTCTTTAGTGCAGTACTACCAATTCGTCAGAAATTTATAGGGAAAAGTCCAACAGAGCTTGAGGCTTGGGCAGAATTTGTTATTAAGTACCCAACTTTCCCTTCATGAGATGCATATTTAGTGCAGCAGCTATATTTTTATCCACCAAAGAACTCTACTTGGATCCAAAAGCTTTTCCTTGCTAAAGCTCTGAAAGCTCTCTTGGAGGTGTCTACTCTATAGCAAGTCCATATATATCCTTAAGGGAATCATGAACTATGTCCTTATTTACTTTTAAAGCTATTTTTGTAAGCTATCAATGCAATGCAAAGATTTACAAGCATAGCAGGTAAAGTCTGCTTACTGATCCCATAAATCATGCCTGTAAAATCCCTTCCCCAAGCAATGTTCAACGTACAAAGTACATATATTTAGTCCAAAGAAAAATTAATTATTTAACCTGATGATTTTTGCTGTCGTGGTAAATGCCAGCCTCGATTTCTTCCTGTAGGTTTTATTTTCTTCTTCACATGAATCTTAAAAATAATGCACCATATGCACACCTTCTCGATGCAGCACATACGGCACCAAACACTCACTGCTCCCAGCAGTGTGGGCTCAGAGTCTGGCCATTTTGTGCTGGGCTACCGCTGGCTGCATAGCTGCAGGTAGCTCCTCTATAGAAACAATAAAATATTACATTATATGGTTGGAGGAAGTGGATGTGAGAAAGGAGAGAGACTGAGAACACATTTTCATTGCAGTATTCTGTCTGTCTGCTGCAGTAGTTTGCATTAGGTGGAACTGGATGAAAGGATTTCATTGAATGCTCCTTTACTGGTATTGTTTCTCCCTACCCTTTAATAGAGGGCATAAAGATTTCAGTTTTAGTTAAGAAAGGAATGATGATCATTGGCTAGTAAGTCAGTCATGCTTCTTGAATAATGGGAGGAAAAGAGGCAAAAGAGGATTTTGGAGAGAAAATAAAACATCCCTCATAAACATCCAAGACTCGGTTTCAGTCTGCATTCCCTTTAGGACCTCAGTCTCCACGTAGCTAATTCACAGTCTCTGACTTTCCATCATGACCATGTTTCTCATGTGCAAAATGGAAGAATGGAAGAATTTGAAGATTTACTCTACAACCAGGGTCCTTGCTGGTCTTCAGGTATGTGCTTATTTTTTGTAGAAAAAATGCAATTCTGTTAAACTATTTTAACAATGAGTGTAATGGCCCAGTTAAAAAAAAAAATAATTTTCCACATGCATTTCCACTGAATTAAGAAGGGAGAATGAAGGGAGTCACATCACAGAGTCATAGAATTGTGGTTTGGAAGGGACATCAGAGGAGCACGCTGTCCAGCCTCCAACTCAAAACATTAGTATCCCCAGCACTGGGTTATGTCAGCCATGGGTTTGTCTAGCCAGGTCTTCAAAACTTCCAAGTGTGTCCACGACATCCATGGGCAACCTGTTCCTGTGCTGCACCATGCTCCTGGTGAAGGTTCTCCTGATGCCCAACCTGAACCTT
>VZTV01110130.1:0-10589 GCA_013400875.1 Anhinga rufa
GTTTGACCACCCTCATAGTGAAATTTTTTTCTTCATATCAGGTGGGAATTTCCTCTGTTCCCATTTATGCCTGCTGCCTTAATGTCCTGCTGTGCAGCTCTAAGAAGAGTCTGGCTCTGTCTTCTCTACACCCTACCATTAAGCACTTGTAGACAGCAATAAGATCTCCCAGGTCTTCTTTTTCTAAAAGAATAAATGCAGTTCACCCACCCGCTCTCCACTTGCTGTATGCTCCAGACCTTGGACCATTTTGGTGGCCACTGTGGACTGGCTCCAGTTTGTCAATGTCTTTCTTGTATGGGGGAGCCCAAAAGTGGACATGGTACTTCAGGCTGTCTTACAAGGGCTGAGCAGAGGGAAATAATAAATTCCTTCAACTGCTGGCTACACTCTTGTTGGTACAGCCCAGTCTGCAGTTGTCCTTGAACTATGAACTATGAACATCTATGAAACTGGTCTGCAGTGAGAGACTGTGGAGAGCTGCCCTGTGTTCAGCTGGGTCTGCTAGAAGGGATGCTGTGTGGCTGCAGTTCGGTGTTAGACACAGTGTGATATGTGGCTTAACATGAACATTGTGTAATGTCCTCCTCTACCTCCCAGCATCCATCGCGTGCCTTGCCACAGGGCTTCTTATGCAAACAGGCTGATGGGTCTGGAACTGGGGCTAGCTGAAGGAAGCATGGGTCTTCCCTCAACTTTGTGAAAGGTTAGCTAGAGATGACAGTAAGACATGGACCTGAGTTACATTTCTACCAAGCCCTGCCTCTTGGATAGCCGTGGTACAACTAAGGCCTTGGCAGTAGGACTTCAATGAAATTATGCTTCTGAGGGGTGGATGGGAGGAAAAGAGGCCAAGGGGGTAGGCTGTGGGATTGGAATTGTCACTCTTGAGCCACAGGGCTTTGCCCCTTTTTAGAGGGTCACCCTGTTGTTGCAGTTGGCCATGGCAGATGGTTTTCCAGCTGAAGGTCTCTGAACACGCTCTTTCTCTTTGAAAGCCATTGTTAACATGCTGAAGACGATGTGAACCATTGACACATAGATGTATAGAGTCTGTAAAATGAGTTGATGCTCTGCTCATAAAGTTTCATTCAGTTCATTCAGTGTAATAAGTCATGAACCTATAAAAGGACTTCATAAAACAGTAAAAATGGAAATATTTCACAGAAATAGAAGACAGTTTTTTATTTCTTTCTGTTCCACATGTCTGTTAGTTATGTGGACTTGTGACTTAATAAATGTTATGGAATTAGACATGGACTTTAATTCTAACCTGCCATTCAGACTTGTCTCCTCATGTCCTGTTTCAAAGACTTATATAGTCATTACAGTAAAATTAATATATGTCTTAATTGCAATAATACCTAAACATTGGCCATTATACTGAAGTAGTTAAATATTCTCAATTGTTAATAGCTTTGTATGCCACTGTAATGAATTTGTTGCTGTCCTAACAGGAAAAAAAAAATAACAGAAGTAGATGGTAATGTTTTCGCAGGGCTTCAGTACTGACTCTCCCTCTTAGGTACATGCCTGCGACAGCACGTATTTGGTTATAGCAATTGTAAGCTCTGGGCTGTTAGTTTTAAATACCTCTAAAAAGGAATCTTTTATTTTACCTGTGTGCATTGCTTTTATTCTCAATAGTCAGTAAATAATAGTAATTGTTTCTCAGTGGTTTCAGTGTTGTACATCAGCAATGACATGCAGCGTTCCTAGGAACAAACAGTGTAGATCGAAGCCTTATACTTACACATAGCATAGACCCTCGCATTTTATTCAGTGGTAAAGCGCTGCATTTATTCCTTCACTACACAGATGCTAATTGAAGCCAGTCGTCTGGTTTAAATTCTGTTCTCTTCATTGTTACAGAGCAGGAGAAGCGGTTGTTAGAACAATTGCTAGAAAGTTGTTATCTTCTCAGGAGATGAATCATAAGAAAATATTAGACATATACAAGAAGAGACATCCCCCCCAAACGTTAGAAATCTTAAAATAGTACCCAGATACAACAGCTACGGCTCAAGAAAAGCAGAGTTACTATCAACTATGTTTACTAAACTGTAAAGGTACGTAAGTAGGAAAGGTTTAAAACACTGGAATCCTCCTGCTAGGGCAGCCTCACTCCGAGAAAACGTTGCATGCCAGTTGTTGAATTATGCCAGAGCAGCTACATGTCTTTTAAAGCTATCCTCAACAATACAGGTCTTGCTTTGTTTTGCTAGAGAGATAGCAAAAGAAGAAATAACTCTGTATAGTGCACACATTGAAGGCTTTCTGAGTCTGCCGGCACAATGAAATTGTTCTGCTTGAACTCTGACAAATTATAACCTGCAGGTATAACAAGGATTTTCCATCTTTGCCTAACGCATATACATTTTGTCTCTTCCATCTTCCCTTTCCTGCAATGCATTCAGCACAGCAAGGGCTGGAAAGAAATCTGATTGTGAAACTGATAAATTGTCTTACATAGTTTCCCTATTTTGGCCATTGCCATGGTCTGTTTCTGAAAGTGCTTGGAATCCTCCTTCTCCCGCTTTGTTTTAACAAGCTTCTTCTTGGTTGCTCATTGCCAGTGCTATATTACCTACAGTCTACATTATTTTTTTTTTGTCTATCTGATATTCTACATTGACTCCAAGCAGCTTTGGTGTAAAAGCAGATGAGATGATTTCTTTTTATCACTCAGTTTTTCTCATGAGAAAGATAACCCCTTGGCCCTGCCCTCTCTACTGGCTTCCTCTTAGCACAGTCATTTGCATCTTGGCAGATGGGGTTATAAAATACTATTGAATTAAATCAGCAAAGTATTCAATCACATTTATTTTCCAATCACTGTGGTAGACTCTTTGCTGGTCTAAATAGCTGCAGTCTCATTGATTCGAGTGGAGTTTTCCTTCTTTGCATGGAAAGGGAATTGGCTCAACCTGGACAGGTGGCCAGAAGTCACTGCAGATGACAGACAGCAGAGGATCAGCCCCTGTGATTTCAGGTCTGATTGCAGTTGTTTGCAATTCGCCTGTACACTCATGGAAGACACTTTATGTGTTAAAACTTGCTGCAAGCCTTTGATATCTTTGACCTTTTAAAAAAAGTCTTTTAAATTTTTATATTCCGTAAGAAGACAGATGGTATTTTTTGATGGAATAGATAGAGAATTCATGTCTAAACGCATTTCTTAGTTTCAATTTGTTGGACTACTTAACTGCTCTCTGTATGTTCTGTGCTGCTCACAATCTTTTCTTGTAATTTGTTTTTGAGCGATACTATTGAAAAGTTACAAAGAATTAAACATGCAGAAATCCCTCTGGAAAACATTAGTAATGTCCTGCTAGCATCTCCCTTTGGATCCACATGTGGCTATTCAGGTACATACAGTCCCACCTGCAGCTACACTTCCAAAAATTGCCCTTGATACCTTCTGATTGGAACAAGTGTTTGACTCCGAGTGCCATAAGTAACCAGATACAGATCCTCTGGAAGTAGGTGGGGAAGCTGTGAAAAAACTGTAAAGCCTGTCAAAAGCTTTGGCTCTGGAGAGAGAGAGAAGGAGCCCTCCAAGTACTAATGCTGAACCTGGGATGCGCTGCATGCAGTGCATCTCTTGTGGTTGCAGTCTCATGGAACAACGGCTGAAGTAGCAGAACTGGTGCCCTATTTTCTTCTTCTGTCACCTGAGTAAGTCATCTGGAAACAGGGCAAATGATACATTTTCAACAGAATAAGGAAATCCCTCTCAGCATTTCTGTTTACAGCACAATCATAAAAATCCTGGCAAAAAATCAAACCCTTTCCTTATCAATTCAGCGCACAGCATTGCTAGCATGGTTGGTGTCAACAGTTAAATAGCTGGTGCAGGGGCAGAAGACAGAGGCTGCTGTGTTCTTGGTGCTGCAGCTCAGACAGAAGATGAAATCATGGTAGTTCAGCATTGGGTGAAGACTTAACTACTGATTTTCTGGCTTTCTGTTTACACTGGAAAAAAACCTGCTTGTGCTTGAACAAAATTTTGGTTGTTAGGAATCTGTGTGTGTGTGTCTGGCCATAGTTATTTAATGAAACCTTCAAACCTGAGAAATACAACTACCTAATTTTGCAGAGCTGTAGAAGAACATGGCTAGAGTCTTTGCTTGATGGTGAGATGGTTGCGGCACTGTATTTGTAAGGGGTTTTTTACCATAATAGTCAGAGGGTGATTTTGAATGACTTGGAAACAGGTGCATGGTACAGGAAAAAAACAACAGGCCATATTTTTGGCCCTGGCCATATTATTTATGCCTTTACTGAGTGCCAGTTCTTAACTCATTCCGTATTTAAAGATGTACTTGTTTTCTCTATATAGTACAGACCCAGGACACATGGCTGAAACTGTATGTGGAGCATAGGACATTTAGTGGGGAGGTGGAAAATACTGCCTGCTTATTGTAGTTTCAGATTTTGGCTTAGGTCAGGAACAAAGTTTTCAAATTTTCAAAGTATTTTGGCATGCTGATCCTTGGGACATTTTCGGCAATAAGAAAAATTTCAGAACAGATTCTACACTTGGTCTGAATTAAATCAAAAGCCAGATTTCATATAGGAACCTTAAGCATTTGGTACTTTAGGTGATGATAATTTCCAGAAGGGTGGTTTTCTTTGGTGGTTTTCTGAATGTCCCAGTTTTTGGCTGCCAGACTTGTAGGTTGAGAAACTTTGAGGCTGCCTGCTGATCCATATCATCTGAGATCTGAGTCCATTTAATGAATCTCAAATTGAGCATCCAAAAGCAAAAACACTCTAAGTCATTAATCACTGTGAGAGATCTTGGCCTAACCATATCAATTAAGAGCAATAGTTCCCTAGTAGAAAAGAAACATGATGACGTGTTTCCAGTGACAGTCATGATATTATTGGTCACTTGCATTTATTTATCAAAGAGATGCCCTTGTTTCACTTTGGAATGTAAATCAACATCACCATGACTTTGGGTCCCTTGTGTGTCTGTGTGTTTATATGTGTTTTAGGCTAATGTTTGATGACATGTCCTTCAAAGGTCTCTTTAAAAAGCCAAGTGTTGGTCTAAGATGGAGGCTTTGCTGAAATACATCATAAATGCGGTGCTANTAAATGCGGTGCTAGAATATTTACATTAATATTCTAGGCAGCAGAATATTAGTGTAAAACTGCTGTTGCTGCTAGTAGACTTTGGGTTCATTACACTGTCAGCTGAAAGTTTGTGAGTTTTAAAGAGGTTTTTTGATAAAACTAAGAGGTGTTGTAGAAATGAGATGCAGAACATTTTTTAATAGGGTGCAGTGCTATACATAATTTATTGGGCCCTGTTTGTGCAGTCAGTTGTTAAGTTATAAATAAAATACAGCCTTAAAACAAAGGTGAAAGGCTGAAACTGTGGGTAGTTATTTCCTCTGTATTTCTATTGAAAAAAAAAGTTTCCAAGTTTGTTCAAACAGTCACATTTTGGTTTGGTTATTGATATTCACAGTGCTGTGTCTATTTTTGGATGTATTGCACTAAAGACTTCCATCTTTGCTACGCCAAGTGCCTTTTCCTCTGGTAAATCTTTCACAGGCTGCAGGACAGTTTCTAAAGCTCTGTGAGGTGCCCAGGCACAGCCAAGGGGAAACCATGGGGAGGCAAATGAGCCTCTGTCATACCAACTTTCCAAGTCCCAGAACTACTGAAGAGCAGTTAGACTTGCCTTATTGACATAAGGCCCTCAATCACTTTCCATTTTGAGTAATTCCAGTTTGGCACCTGCCATTGCGGTACTTTCCCCCATCCCATTGGAACCTCAGATCCCATTTCTTTTAGGCTGAGGGCACCAAGGGTTGTCACAGGGACCAGCTCCACAGCCTGCACCAGACAGATGCTTGTTTTCTGCCATCGCAGAAGTCCTTCGAACTGGAGAAATGCTGAACCCATTTAAGGCCATTAAAAATAAATTTAGTGGATTTAAGAATACAGTCCATATACTTTTCAAAATAATTTATTATAGATCTTTGCATTGGTGCTCAGAACGAGGTGAGGAAGAGGTTTCTCCTAGAGCTTCTGAGCAGGCTTTTTACCAGTGGTGGAGGTATTTCCTGAATGTGAGTAGGAATAGCACAGGGTGGGCCTGATGAAACAACAGGGGTAAAATATATCATTTTATTATAGGTCACCAGCTGTGCATCCCTTGCAGGTACTGCAGAGCAGCAGGAGGTGCCTGCTTTGAAATCTCCCAGTTCTCCTACAAGTAGTGCTGACGCAGAGCTGTGATACTGAGCAAAAACATGCTGGCTGCTGAAGAGGAAAGACATGACCAATTTGAACTTAGGAGTGAAACATTTCCTAAAACTGAGCCTGAATAAATTCTGGAACAGTTGAACAGGAAATAAGCTAATAATGGGATTTTACAATATGCATTTCCCTTATAAGGCATTGAAATGTAGCATGGGTTTGTTTGCTGATCTTCTGGCTATTTTGATGAAAATTTTAGGTTTCTTCACTGTTTGTGCTCCGTTACGATTGTGAGGACTTTGTTCCATTCCAGGCTGAAGTGTTTCATCTCGCTGCTGTTGTCAGTGGTCCCTGGATGGACCATTCCTAGACCAGTCCAGGGAAGAGACTAGTTAACAATTCCTCCTTGCTGCCTTTTGTTTTGTTGGGTTGCTATTTCCTTCAGCCCTTTAGACTGATGCATAGGAAGGGGAAGAGAGGTGGGGAGTGCCCGTTTCAGTGTGGTTCATGCTTCTGAAAATAAATTCCCAAAAATCTGATGTGAGGAAAGGAAGCCCTGGCTCCAGGGAGCCTGCTGTCTCCCTCAATAAACAAAGGACTGGATGTGGGCAAGTTGCCCAAAGTGTTGGTGCAGGGTGCGTTCCCGTCCTTACTGCTCTGCCTGGCCTTTTAAGGATATGTGACAGTATGCTGGAGACCACAGTAAGGTGTGTAATTCAGCGATGATTAATGAGCACAAGGCTCTTCTGCAGCTTCAGTGTTTCTGTAGCATTGGTCAAATTCCCTTCTCACGAGTAACTCACTAACATTTTCAGAGTTTGGCCTCTTCTGCACTGTGAGTGCAATCTCTTGCCAGCTCTTACACTACATTAATTTAGAGCCATCTACCTTTCCAAATGCGCTCTGTATTGTGGAACAGGTTTTGCTTGTAAATGCAAGGCCAGATGTTCAGAAGAGGAGAGCTCCCGTTTAGGCATCTAGCAATTACTGCTGTGACACATACTGATCACAGCTGAAAATCTGAAATCTGTCTGCTTAGACAATAAAATACTCAAGCTGGCTAGTTTGTGCAGTGCTATAAGAAGTAGCCTATATGCATATAATTCAGGAGTTCTTTCAAAATAGCATGCACTGAATCATGGTCTCAGTTTTAAACCACAGCTTGTGCCAAACTAGTTATTTTGATTTCTTGCCAAGCAGGGGCTCACTGTCCAGTTACAACTAACATTTTTCTTTTTTTTTTTCTGCAAAATCTGTTAACGAAAGCTAAATGAAACAATGAAGGTAGGTCTACTGGCTAGGTAATAAATAGGTCTGATTCATTAATAAATGTTTCTTTCCTTTTCCAGTGACATATTTGATGCCATGTTCCCCGTCACACACATCGCAGGAGAAACAGTCATACAACAGGGTAATTCTTCCCTTAGTTTTCTCCCTTGTATGTTTGCTAAGATTGTACAATTCATATCTCTCTGTTTGAGATTTCACCCTCTTTGCTTAACGGGGAGAAAACCCGCCTGGACACGGTCCTGTGCCCCCTGCTCTGGGTGTGCTGCTCACGCAGGGGGTTGGACAAGATGATCTCTCGAGGTCCCTTCCAACCCCTGCCATTCTGTGATTCTGTGATATTCTGAAAGCTTCTAAGTGTGCAGATATATCGTAAACTAATGGATGCAGGTCTTCTGCTACATGTGCAGAGATCTGCTACATGTGCAGAGATCTACTACGAAACCACACTGGTAGATCTCCAGGGTTTCAAAGTGCTACAGTTAAATGTAGATAAATAGCATTTCAAATGAAGATGTTCATTCCTTACCTGATGATAGTCAGGAATTAAAGCACAGCTCAGAATGTGTAAGGGTGGCACAGGCTAGCTGAGAGTAATTAGAGATGGAAAATATTTTTATGGTTGTTGGGAATATTCAACACCTCATTGTGCTGTATCGTAGTTATCGCACTTGGCAACTTACCTGCGTGCCTGCAGCGAGTTGTGGAGGACTTCATTACCCTCAGGCTATATTAAAGCCTCTTGTGTGTTTACACTGAATGAAATGTTGAATCAATCAAAAGAGGTAAATTAATGCAATTGAAAGATATTAATAGGAAGAAATCATAGCGATATTTTGATTTATGAAGGCAAATAGGCAAGGATGGTTCAGAAAATTAACCTCTCTGTAAGTAATCTGGTGTGCAAACCTGTGCAAATATGTACAAGATTAAATATGGAAACAGGAAATCGTTGAATAGTTTAGCAGACCTTCAGGAAACAATCACCTTTTGTATTTTGCTTCCAGGTGATGAAGGAGACAACTTCTATGTGATTGACCAAGGCGAGGTGGATGTAAGTACACTCTTACAGTATTTTGAATCTACATAATAAAATTGTATGCTCTGGCACACAGCTCTATCCAGCCATGTGCTGTGGTTTTGTCTCCTTTCTTCTTGAAATAGATTTCACAGGATTGGTCTCATTACTTTGCTTTTGTTGTGTTAAGTCATTTGTGCGTAATTTATAATTGGCATGTTTTACATCCTAGCTTATTTGTCCATTCCAAGCAGGAAAATATGGTATCAAAACGAAGCAAGTGACATTATCTTTAGAACCCTAGCCACACCTGGAGGTGTGCAGTCTTTGGCAGAGCAGGCCACCATGCTGGAATGCACCCGAGGGTTCAGATCAACCATAAGGAAAATATTTTCTTTAATCAGTTAGCTTAGCTCATGTGTTTGTTTTTTTTTTCCTCAAATTGAGATATAGCCTGAGGCAGCGAGTTTCATCTTAGAAACTTTAATTTGCTTTTAAAATTAGGTCCAAATATACGAACAATGCAGCATATTAATAAACCAAGGATTATTATAAGTGTAAAGTGATCTGTTAGACCACAAAATGTTTACAGGAGTATGCAGTGGTTTAATCAGCAAGTCTTTGAAAAGAAGCTTCTTTCTGAACCTGCCTTCCAAATTGTAATCTATTCACCTCTTATCATTTTTATCCTGTATGAAACTCACCCTTCTGCAGTTTCACTACAAGTTCCTCATTTGACTGAATTTTCTACGCACACCTTACGTATCCACAGTTGTCAGATAGGACAGGCTTGCTCATTAGCAACGTTGCTCTTCAGATGCCCAGATGAGTTTTGTTTGGCATATTTAAAGAAGAAAGTGATTTATTTTAAATCCGGACAGGAGGCATAGAGTTATTTTAGTGAAAGTTTTTTTTTTTTAGCAGCCTGTTTGTGTCAGGAGACCATCTAATTGGTATTGTTGGGAACTGAGAAACCTCACATGCTGCCTCTGCCTCTGGAAGTTGCTCCTCAGGAAATCCGTCTGACTCACTGTTCCTATCAGGCATACCTTTCAATAGCAAACATTGCCACATCCACAGGCCCAGAAAATAAAAGAGCAATATTTATAGAACAGTGCTAAAAATTTTGTTTTAAAATAATTGGTTAGGACCTGATGCTGAGCTTAATGAGTTCACTGGCTTTGAATCAGACCCACAAACATACGCAAATGCACATATTGAAGTTGTAGTTTAATCCTCTTTAGAAATAATTTGTCCTCACTCAAAACCTTTAGGAAAGCTTTCTTCAGTGTTTGGCTCAGGGTTAGGGGGACACCGAATGACATCAGAAAACAGTCTGCAAAACCCTTGCAATTAATTGCAAAAAAAATAATCTTCCATATGCACACATTGCTCTTACAAAGCAGTGACAAAATGGGGAAAATAAATGTCCAGGGACTAGCCAGCTTTGTGTCTGCTTGTGAAAAAAAGAAAGGTGTTTTGTGGATTTTCTGTCACTGTTGGTTGCCACTAATGGCCAAGGTGGCCATGGCTCTGCAAATGACGAGAAGGACTTGTTCAGAGCACCAGTTGCTGTATTCTCTGTCAGGTAAGATGGCATCTTAGTTCTCTTCCCAGGTATATCCTGGCATCTACTCAGAAACACCTTTACTGCATCATGTTACTTGTGTAACAGAGGTCCTCCTTTTTTTACGGAAAGTTGAAATTCTTTCATCTTGACCACAAATAGCCCAAGAGGAGACAAGTATCCAGATCATTTTTCATTGATGGTTTCTTGAGTTCATTACAGTCTTATGCAGAATCATCTTATATTTCCCAGAACATTTCAATGGCCTTTGAGACTTCTGGGATGGGATTTGGGGTAAAATCTGAAAAACCACCACAGTGACTAAATGGCCTCAGTGCCACTGCAATACATGTAGGCTCTTAAGCTGTATAGGTGTTTTTGAAAATTTTATCCCAGACCCCTGATTTGACAGGCTACCGGTGGGCCTTTAAGCATGTGAGCAATTCTGTTGACTTCAGTGGGACTCACTGTTTTGCTAAACAAAGAGCATCATGCACA
>VZTV01110132.1:9518-103911 GCA_013400875.1 Anhinga rufa
TTTGTGTAACACACAGTCCGTGGGCCTCGAAGTTGCTACTTGGGAATATGTGAGCAAGTGAAGTTATTCCAAGAGATTTGTTCTGAATAACATCACAGCAGCCGATGATATTAATTGTTGGTGTCTTGGGAAGAAGCGATGGAGTGATGGAGGAGATAAAATAGAGCACTTGCTCTTTCATGTTACAGGAACTGTTTCTTCCTCTTGTGGTCTGTTACTTGAGTAAATCGCATCTGAACAGGGTTACTTCTGTTTTGGGGGAGAGGCAGTAGGCTTAATGACAAGTCAAAGGTGGAAAACTTCAAGAGTAACCTTCATAACCTCTCCTCGGGCCGCCCTCCATGTAAGATGCGTTTGTCATGTGTAAGGTGGGCACTCACTCTCAGTGAACCCTTTCAAATGTTGTTTGCTCCATGGTGTTAGTTAGCTTTGCAGGAGGCATTTTCTACTGCTCGATAAAAACAGCCATGTTAAGAATCCAGGTGCTGTGATGTTGTTTTACATGTGCTAGGAAAAACAGCAATGCAGAACGTGGAGCCGACAGGCTTGCTTTGGGGGGCGATGGCTTGTACAGGGGTATGAATTGCGTGTGCTAGGTGGTGAAGGCGCGGGAGGACAGGAACCTCAAGGTAACGTGTTCACTCGATGCTTTTGAAAGCCAGGCTCCATACCAAGTAAGTGTAAGAGCAGAGGTTTCAAGCTGTGTAGCTGCCTCCTGCAGCTTTTGAATAATTCCGTTGCCAAGGGCTAAGCAGTGCTGAAAGAGAATTGGAGTTAACAGCTGTTGGTGGTGGAGAAGCACTGATCCCCATGCCTGGGTGCCAAGGCGTGCTGGAAGCTGAGCAGTCTCCAGAACTGGAGGCAGTGTCTTTGTGGCCATGTGGCAGGGTCCTCGCTTTCTACGGAAAAGGAGATGCACCGGCTACAAGGTGCCTAGAATTATTTAAGAAGCTGCCTGGAGAAGGGACGCGATGAGTGCAGGTCATATAGAGCAGGGAGAAGATGGAATCCAAGTCCACACAGAGATGGAATGAAGGAGAAAGGTGGTGGTGGTGGTGGGGTCAATGGGGTGTTTGTCGGACGTTTGCCAGATTCCTGTATAGCATTCCTAGTTGGTCAGGCTTTGTCAGACATGTCTCAGTAGGTCTGTCCTGTCAGGAGTCAGTGTGGAGACGAAGGGACAGATGGGGAAAGGAGACAGAGTATAAGGGAATGTATATGATCTCGCTCAAGGGACATGTTAAATTTAAGATTCTTTGTTAACAGTTTCATAATGTATTAGTGGCTGACCTTGCAGCGAGGATTTGTGAGTACCTTCCCCCTCTCCTTTTGCTTTTTGCTTTTTATCCTCTTGCAGAGCAATAAAGATGCTTGACTCGAGAGAGCTCCTGTAGGAATTGAGTTCTTCAAAGACACAGCATTGTTCTGTGAAGAGAGGTGGAGGAAGTTATGAGGATAGGAATGGGAAGGAGGTTTGTCAGGACTGATCAGAGCAGGATGGGAGGAAAGGATAGTCTCCTGAATAATGATCATCTGTCACTTCAGTAGGTGGCGTACAGCATCAGAGCCATGTGTCGGAGCACTTGGAACCCACAGCGCTGGGAGCTGTGTGCGTTAAGAATTGGCCTCTGCTCGGAGATGCCGATGTTGCACAGAAGGAGACGAAGAACTAATCGCTATTCCTGTCAAGGAGGGCGGCAGGGTCCCCCAGACTGGTGGGGGGGCTTTCCCTACCTCACAGCAGGTAGCAGGAACAGGACTGGAACTCAGGTTTCTCTGTGCTCTATATGGAGCTATAAATGCAGAAATGGAAGGGGTAGCTCTCTTCTGTGTGCCTTGATCATGTTGTGTTTACTTTGGCTTACACTCATGTCTACTACCAGTGCTTCCATGTGGGACGCTCCCAGCTGGGGGCCCTGAGGCTCTGCAGAAGAGGTTAACAGAGGAGTTGCAGAAAGCAAATAAAATAATTAGTGACCTATAGGCCACCAGCAAAGGGGGAAACCTATTTCCAGCTCCTCCAAGGCACAAGCTGAATCCTCACCAGACTAAGTGCTATTTGGTGTCCTTTGTGAGCCCAGGACTGGAGGCCTTCTCGGAAAAAATCCCAGCGCTGCCTTTAATCATGCCATGTAACCTCGACACAGCGAGGATGGCAGAAGCCTAGGCGAGGAGCTTGGGGTTACTGTGAGAAGGTGCAGATGGGATCAGTGCGGGGTAGTTGCCTTCCTAGTGTTCTGTCAGCATCTTGCCATGCTGTGGGGGGGTGCCAAATGTATGAGAGAACTGTGCGTAAGAGTGAGGGCATCTCTGTCATACATCTGCTGCCGGTCTTCTGTGCACTGAGGGGACAGGGGCCTTTGTTTTGGTGGCAGACTATCCTCAGACAAGCTGTCTGCGTTGATATATCCAGTTGACTTTATGTGCTAGGGATGGAAGGTGTGGCTGAGCAGCGAGAGGCAGCCGTCGAGGTCTCTGGGGAGCAAAGCGCACGTTTGCAGATCGGTTTGACTGAGTGAGTGATGGCTTGTCAGACCTGGGGGGAGTCTGGATGAGTGCCTGGAGTGGAAACCCACTGGGAGTTGTTAAACACAGAAGAGCCATCCTGCGCTCAAGAAGTCCCAGAGCTGCAAGTTGTTAGGGACCGGGAGCGTGTTCTGAATGAGCGTCCCCGTGTGCCTCCTTTATTCTTGTACCCTTTGCAAGGTGTCTGCCTCTGGCCTCAGAGACAGCGTGCTGGGCTAGATGGTTCTTTGGTGTGAGCCACAGCAGATGTTCTGAAATAAACTACTGCAGAAATCATGTAAGGCAGAGAGCTCTGAATGCTTCAGAAATACATCCGTGTCTTCTTACTGACTTAGCTAAATTTTACTGACTTACGGGTTGTTGAAAGAAAGCAGAGAAAGCTATGGTCTGTGGGGGTTGTGGAGATGGAGGGCCAGATGAGTTTATTCCCCTGATTGTTAAGGATCCTGGGCCAGTGGCGGTGGTAAATTGGGGTAGCCTATGTGAGACAAGAGTGGGATATCTGAGTTAGTGGATGGCTCCTTGAGCATGCAAAAGTTCATAAAGGTATCAGAGCTCATGACAACTGAGATGTGTCATGTTCCGAATGCCTAAATGACTCCGGCAGCCTTGATTGAAGACTCTGTTCCTATGTTCTGGTTATGGCTCTGTCCCCAGCTTCGCAGTGATCTGACATTTCTCACCCTTCTGCTGAAAGAGGTACGTAAATGGTAGTATGGCTTCTTCCCCAGCATACTTAACTGTTGCTTCTTAATGGCTGTACTGTGACTCTCGTGTGCCAGTCTGCCAAGTCCTTCTCAGCCCATCTCTAGCCTCGCTGAATGTTGGGTCCTGCTATACTTGGCTTGACAGCGGTGTACTTTTGCAAAAGAGATGAAGGTGTGGGTGACCTTCAAGTCAGCAGAACACCGCTGTTGCTCGACGTCTAGTACTTGCTGAAGAAACAGTTGTGGTGTTCGTACATAGAATATCACGCTAATTATAGGCAACCTTGAATAGAGATAAGCGTGAATGTACAGCAAGGGATATACCCTCAACAGCAGTGTACGGCACAAGCGCGCCGTTCAGGCCTCGTGTGGCAGGGAGAAGGGCGGCAGAGGGCACGGTGGTCATATGGGGGAGGAAAAATTCAAGAAGGCTTTTCATCACAGAACCGACCTATCATAAGGCTGCTTCTGAAGTGGTGAAATTTCAGCGCATTGTTAATGACAGCCTGTGGCTTTGTAGCACTGACTGCAGAGTGCCAAGATCAGGAACATAGGTGGCAAAAGGAGCTCTGCGATCAGTAGAGAAAGGAGAGTTGACTCGGGTGTTTTACTGCCAATCCCTATTTTTATTTCTTACTGTGGAAATGACAAAGCGAAGCTAGAAGACCGTGTTTATTTTTCTATGAGCTGCTTTTTCTTTTTTTCCAGAACAGACTGTCTGTAGCCCCACTAACTACAGAGGGGTCGCTGCGGACAGGTATGTCCACAGAGCCCTGCTCTGTAACGTATGCAATGTAGTTCTTGCTTGGATTACGTGGCCGTAATGGCTGTGGCTTTGCATTTTCCTCTTTGCCTGAATGCTTATTTGTCTGGCCTGATAGACCCTTGGAATCTATCTAATGAGGAGAAGGCTGCATTCATCACTGACTGTGGGGGAAGATGAAAAGGCAAATGGATAGTCCTGGGCTGATCTCTAGATACAGCTGCCATTGTTCGTTTCCATCGTTTTTCCAGAGTCTGTGTGAGGCTGCTGTATACCTGGGTTAGGACTTGAGCTATCTTTTGTCTCTGAAACCTAGCGTGCACCCCACCCCCACGGTGCTGTCAAAACAGCAAACCAGTATGTGACCAGTTTGTATCGTGGAGCCAACAGAAAGGGAAATAGTGTCTTCAATGACAGGCATTAAATCCAATAAGGAGGAGACATTCATCACGGGTGCGGAGTCATATTTTCTGTCATCTGAGACTGTGAAAAGGTGCTCATGGTAAAGCTTACTTGAAAGACGCTTAGTCTTCCTAAGGACATCTGGGATCTTTTTTTTTGCAGCTGAAGATCTCCCTGTTAGAAAGGCATACTGGGGTTTAAGACATTGTGATGAGCCATCAGCTAATGCTAAAACTTACTTTTTGGCATTTGAGTGAGTGCATACTTATGTAAATAACCATATATACTGAAAGGGAGGATGTGTATTCAGTTATGGAAAGCTTAAAGAGGAAAATGACCAAGACTGTAGGGAAGTAACAAAGTGTGGAAAATAACTAATGAAGTAGCAAATAACAGGTGCCTAAATATCATCCTCTGTGCTGAGATGTGTTACCCTTTGGGTGTTTTTTAATTACTGTTTCAGTTTACTGGATGGTGGTAGCTATAGTGCGTATGGAAGGAGATGAACTCTTAGTCCAAGATAGAAAAGAGAATTTTTAGTACAATAAATATTCATTATGGAAAAACACTTCAGAAGCTCTAATATTTCCCAGAGGCCCAAAATGGTAGGGTGGGAATACCCCAAATTCAGGGTAGGAGTTAAGATGCTGGCCCAAGTCAAGATCTGAAGCTATTTTCCTGTAGGAGAGAATTCAGCCCTTCTGTATCTGAAAGTTACTTAGATGAGGGTGAAAAGGTGAGGGTCAAAACTACGAGCTGTATCTGAACATGCCCAAGCCGGAGTGCATGTTGGTTTCTGTGCATCTCTCGGGGAGATGCAGCTTCGTGTTGGCCTGAAGGTTTTGACCTGGCCTGTCCTTAGATTCCATGTGGGCTCTTTGGTGAGGTAACGCAACCAGATCCGAGCAGAGTCTGCTGTTGGTCATGAGTTTCCAGCTCACCGCGTTTGCCTTTATAGCTCTCCGCAGCTAATTTTGCAATCGCCCCATTATGCATCATCATAAATTAAACTACCGCTGAGGTCAAAGGGCAGGAGGTCATGTGTAAATGAACATTCCTCAAATTCTTGCTGCGTATTGGACCTTTGAGATCACCTCTAACAAGCGTAGTGCAAACAGTGGTTTAGTTTGTTGCATGCCACTGGGAAATTAAATGTGTCTTCCAAGTCCTTGTCACTGAAAATTTGCAGTGACATTTACTGCATTAGACGAAATGTAGGAAAAAGAGGTTCCAATTAACCAGAACATCAAACACTGTAGATGGTGCGGTTTATTTTGGAGGCATGATATTCAGAAAGGTCAGTCTTTCAGTCAGCTAACCTCGGCCATTCCTAGTGCTCGCTGTGGCTAATGAGCTACTTTGCTCACTTAGATAATGGGTGCTTTATGGAGGGAAAATCCAGACGCGGTTGTGTAGTTAATGTACGCGTGTGGTGAAATGAGCTTTGCCCTATAGATGTGCACTAGGGGAGTGGTGTATGAAAGCTCTCTGTTACACACTGGAAAAACAGAACTGCTGCTCTGCCCCGGGGACTGAAGGGTCAGAAGGCTTGCGTGTTCCAGTGGGGAAAAAGAGCTGGAGAAGAGGCTGGATCCTTTGAGTCCTCTGAGAGGAGTGGTGATCTTCACTTAGTGAAGTGCTGGTCTGAGGCTGAAGAATTCTAGGCATCTGGCTTTAGTTTTTCTAGGTCTCGCAGAGCAGTAGTTCTATTTCTTGACGGTTCCATTTCGTGTCAGGTAAAATCAGTGTATCAGGACTCAGTCTGCAATTTGTGTGCTTAAGTTGTAATTTTGCCAGGATTTACTTGTGTTTATTTCACTCTTCCATGCGGTGGCTTTTATAGAGACTGCAGGGCGGAGGGGTCGGAGTTTGCCACTGTTAAATCCTGTGTAAGTTAAACTGGGAATATTGCTTTTAAAAGATGAGGTATAAAGAGTTATGTAGGCCCTAATACTCATTGGAACGTCAGCGCTTGTCCTCCCCGGTGTAGGAATGTAAGATGTAGCGATGTAAGACATGGATTATTTCATTATGTTAGGAATGTCTAGACAGTAGGTGATGCTCAAAATAGCTTACTACTTTTCATATATGCTTAAAAAAAAAAAATAAAATTTTTATTGCAATAGTGTAATACTGTGTAAGGCTCTATGAGCAGCTATATGCATGAGGGACATCTGATTTAAAAAAAAAATGGCACTGAGGTTTGGATACGCTACTTGGAATTGCTCGTCTGAAAATAAGATCTACAAAAAAAGGGGATGAATCCGATGTTAAGAGCCAGGACAATCTTCACAGAGAAGGTGTCCTTCCCCCCCTTCCCACCCACCTCCCCAGGGCAAAAATTCTTGCTATCTTAGTGCTTCTGCTTAGGCTTGTTAAACACACAGAGCCTTGTGTAGCAGGGTGGGTGTTTTAAGCTGTAGCACGGCAGTAGTTCCTTTCAAAAGTTAAGTGGAAATCTACTGCTGCATCCCACATTGTATGCTTGACGTTGACAAAAGGCTGGAGGGGAGGTGGCAAAGTCTCCTGATAAACGGATATTCTTCAGTTGCCTTAAATGTTGGTATTAATCAGTTCCAAATAACTTATTTTGCGAAACTTAACGGCAGCTGCTGGTCCTTTACATGGGTTTGTTTCAGCAGTAGTACTGGACTATAGTTTTACTATGCTATCTGAAAACAGGCATTTGGGCAGAGCTTCCATACACGATGGTGGGTTTACACCAAATTCACCCTCGGGAAACTGCTAATATTAAACTGGCCAGTGACGTTATGTTTTTGCTCAAAGCTTTGTGGGTTTTTATGCATCCTTGAAAAGATATATTTTTTTTCCCTATGTCCCCACAAACCCATGTTTTTACCTTGTTCTGCAAAAGTTTTGAAATCCACTCTAGCCCAGTTCGTTCCTCTGTTTCATGTAAAACATCCCAGGGCAATGACGGTTGGCAAATGACAGCTCTTCGAGATGTTAACTCTTAATCCAGCCCGCATATTTGAACGCCTCTGTTCTTGGAGGAATACTTGGGAGTGCTTATTTGAATGCAAATGAAAAATAATTCAGTACGCTGCTTGGATCTTTCTGAGCTTTACTTTTTTAAGATGTAAAGATGAACGCATTCTATGCTAACTATTGTTGCTTCTTAATACTGTGTGTGTTTTCCTTCTTTGGACTTAGCTCCCTGTATCAATGGTTTCAGAGGGGTGTCCAGCACTTGTAAGTCCAGTACTTGTAATTTACTGTGCTGCACGCTAGGCATCTTCTGGTCAGCAGGATTTTACCTTGTCTGCTTTCCACTGGGCTTGGCCTGACTCGATGGAAGGGTGGGAGTGTGGGAGAGGGCAAGGAACGGTGAGAATAAGAGGATTCAGAGAAAGCTTGGGCTATTTTAAGTTGGTGGGAGTTGGATCACACCCAGAGCAAGAATAAGATAGTCTACAGGAGGAAATAAGAACAAGAACTTGGAATGGTGGAGCCTAATATTGTCAGGCTTTTAGCTAAAACAGGCTTCCTAGGTCACAGTGCGAAAGAAATAATTTCTGGAATTAAATAGAGCTCTTTTCATACTGAAGTCATAGCAACAAAATGACCTCACACTGCAATTTTATTCCCCCCCCACTCCGCCTTGTAGTTGTTGCTTTAATTTCCTACAATATGTTATTCTTGTTGTTTGGAATCGTGGGGAGGAGGGAGAGAGGGGAAACCAACCTGTGTAAAAATTAGCTTTGAGTTATTCCATCTGTGGACTCTTAATTTTGTCATGAAAACAGAGAAGCCTGGCAGGAAGCTAGCTTTTGACTGGCTTCATGATTCCTCTTGTCTGGAGCTGGTTAAGAAAGTGTGGCATTTAGAATGAAAGCAAAAGCTTCGTTTCTGGAACTCTGAGTGTTTGCCCAATTCTTTGACCATCTGTTTTTGTTGACAACCACCTCTTTGTGTTGTGCCAAAGTTATTTTGGCTTTTATAATCTGTATATGCGTGTGTGTATGTGAGTACATGGTGGTGTGGTTGTGTGAGTCTGCATGTAGATCATTAGGGCGCTACTTGCTGGGTAAGGTTGTGGGAAGGTGGATGTGTAAAAGCAGCTATCTTGCGAGGATTGAATCACCAGGAGAAATACAATGACTAACGCTGGCTTCTCTAAGAGACGCTCAAGTCCTATCCATGTTGTTATCCTGTCTAAAAGGTGCCAACTTTCAGTAGCATTCCTTAAGTGGCTCTGTTTGTGTCACAACTGTTTTGAGTACGCAAGTACCTGCCCCAAAAATCGCTGCTGGGATTAATAGTGCTGATGGAGAGCCCCACGTCTGACTGAAGGTGAGGAGCAGATGGTTCTCTGTACCTCCTGGTGCTGGAGCAGGGGCCTGTTTGGTGGTGGCTCAGTCACATTAGCCTCTCTTTGGCTTCACTTGTCTTCCATTATTGATGTCAGTTAGAGGGTAATTATGCATTCCCTGTATCCCTCATATGCTAATTATAGCTACTATCAGATATATCGGAGATGCACCAGAGCAGATGATGTTCAGAACCCAATCACGGAATCGCAAATGCATTTTGAAATTCAACCTCAAAATCTAGCGTGAGATGCCTGTGCTTCTTGAATGTGTTTGTGTGTTTCTCAGCCTGCGTTTTCTCTACATTGTAATAAAACTTCTCTTTCTGTTTTATTCTGAAAGCCATACTGAGAAACAGACAATTTTCTGTGCTGCTTTCCACACTTAGTTTTTCCAGCAGCGACTTCTGAGCTCTTGCTTGGCGTGAGAGTAGGCCAGAGTAACGTATATAGTCCGTGACAGCAGCAAAATGAGGCTAACAAATATCCTACCGAGGATGCAGTATGACAGCTTCATCCATCCAGCTGAATTTGCATTGTGAGTATGAAATAGCTGCGTGTCATGGGCCACTGCCATTGCACACAGTCATTTATTTAATAACTCGGTGCACAGACATTAAAGGGGAGCCATGCAACACATCATTTTGTTGAAGACAAATAAGAAATTAAGAGGTGGCAGCATTTAGAAAAGTCTGTTTTGTACTATTCCATCACGATAACTTTTTAGTGTTCAGCCAGGCAATGCCTCAGGTGCAAAATGGATAAGGGTTTTTATGAACAATGGCAAAGGCATGGACTGTGGTCTGTCACAGGCTGCCTCCCGATGTCCTTTTCCTTTGTGCTGAATACGAAGGTGGCCTTTTAAGAAGATCATCTTATTCCCTTGCAGTATAAAGTACTAGAGTTAGTTTTGCAACTTGCACTGGATGTTTTCTGGCCTGTGAACCAGATAGGTTAAACCTGCTTAAAATCTTGATGATTAGTTATTTTTCTCTAGGGCATGGTTAATTCACACAGAATAGAGTCTCTTTGTATTCGATAGTCAAGATTTTCCAGAAATGCCAAGTGCTGCAATTCCATCGTGAGGAGAACTAATTTTAAGTGATGTGGAATGTCCTTGAAATCAAGCTTCTCAAATATTTACCCAGAGAGGAAAAATGGAGAAACTGAAGCACCTGAAATAGGTAGGCACTTCTGAAAACCTGTCCATAAGCACGAAAGAAAATGCTTCTGTCACTTCAGACATATTATCAGCAATTGCCTTCAACCCATGTGCTTCCATGTGCAAATTAGGTGTCTAAGGTCGATGAGATCTGTTGATGCGTACAGCTGCCTCTAGTGAGTGCCAGTGCAGTTGAGAATGGACAGCTCGGTGATTTCAAAAACAAGATCGGAGTTATAAGACGGCTAGGACTCAGTTTAGGTGGGGACAGTATGTCACGCTGAGAAAAGGGAACGGTGGAATTTCTGATGCCTAAATAGAGCTTTTTGATATGAGAAATATAAGGCAGGCTTCTAAATAATAGAGTCCAGGTGTAAAACTCCTAAATCCTTTGCAGGCACTTAAAATAGAAGCTTTTCACTGCAATGGGAGTAAAAGATTTTTAATTTTTCTCATCGATGGGAGACTGATTTTAACAGCGTAAGAAAGATTTTGTGTTGTCGGCTCTTAGAGTAAGTCATCAGACTAACTGGAAAGGAACGCTAACAGTTGTCACTCCCCCTTAGCATCAGCAGTGCTAAAGCTTTCAGAGTGCTTTCCTCACAGCCAGGCCAGTTCTAAACCTTCAGTTCTTATTTGCAGAGCTCAACTGTGTGCATGAAACGTCTCCTGGGTTGCTTTGCTTAATAGCAGTTAAGAATAAATGGGCCTCGTAAGTGAAGCGTTCAAAGAATTTCTCTTCTCAAAGGCTTGTAGAAAGAGATATTTGAAAAAGAGAAAAATGCAAAGGGCAGAAGCTGCACGGAAGAGTAGAAAAAAGGCTCAGAAATGAGGGATGACTATTTTGTTGTGTTAATTTTCACTGACATAACAGAAAATACAGGTTGCTATTGTTAGCTCTGCTAATATTACTACCGCTGCCGCAAGTACCCGATGGCCGCGGTGGTTACAACCTCCTTGCCCTCTCTCGCAGAAGGGCAGCCTAGTGGCAGGCTCGGTAGGTAAGCAAGTGTCTCTCCCTTGCCTAGAAGCTTAGGTAGTTCAGCAGCTGTCTTGTGAAGAGCAGGGCTGGGGCTGCAGCTGGGGCAGAGACGTGCGGGAGAAGGGTGAGCTTAGTCGGCCAGGCGAGGGTAAAGATCATCTGCCCCTGTGCAGGCGTCGGACACGCGAGCTGGGTTACGTGGTTGCCAGAAGTTGGCATGTGGCTGAGCAGGCTCCTGTGTCGGCTCAACCACAGTAACCCGTGCGTCTGCAGTCAAAGGCTTAGGCTGCTTAGAAATGCTGAAGTGCAGAAAAATTTGCAAGGAGGATCGGCCGCTTGTGCACTATTTATACCTGAGATCCGTACACGGGAAATAAGAAGAGCGTGCTCTGCAGCTCCCGAAACCGATGCTGAATAATTATTCCAACTATCTGTTGGTATAAATGGATGCCACCTCATGGATTTCAGTGGCATATCATCCATCCAAACCAGCAGAGGAGGTGTCTTGAAGGCATGTAAAAGAAACGAAATGTTCATATCCAGTTGCTTGTAGTTTGGCGTTGCTGTTACCTAGGGGTATTTAAGGAAGACTTTTACTTGAGGGCGATGTGTATTTGATGGGTCAGATGGCTAAAAGCACAAGAAAGTTATAAGATAGTCAACTGGCAAGAAACAAGTCTGTAATTTAGCTTAAAACAAAGCAATGTGTAAATGTGTAAAAATGAGTTCTGCTCATTCCAATAATAGCTTATTCATCCTGCGCAACTTGTTTGCAGCTACAGATTCTCTCAAGAACTGATCTCCAAATCAGAGAGCAGTGCAAAGCGGAGGGGGAGGGCTCTGTCTGCCAGCCGGGGGAAGGGCAGTTCGGGTCGCTGTGCATTCATTCACTGCAACCATTTAAACCTTTTTCCTGCGATCTTTAATTTCAGCTGGCTGTCCCTGGGTTTAAGTCCTCCGGTCGCTGCTGTAAATGAATCCAGAGGCGGCGTTCCAATCCCGTTTCAAGCGTGGAATCCGCAAGGGGCCGCTTTGCCAGTGGCACTTCAGCTTTTACATAGGTTATGAATGCTTTTACTGCAAAGTGGCCAGCTGCGGCCTTAGCAGGCAGTCCAGCCTGGCTTCCTCACATCTGCCCGGCTGACTCAAGTGGCTTCACCTGACGCTGCAGTTACGTCTCAGGACGTCCAGGTTTTGTGCTCTGCTTGTATCATCTGAGCGGAGATACTCTCTCCTGCACGCCCCGTCCCTGAGAGCTGCGGTGTATGGTCACACCAGCGCTGTGAGCACCGGACCGTGTGTAGCTAACCTCTTCGTTCCTTTAGGTACCAAAGCTGGGGAGAAAGCTGATCTCCACTGCCAGCGCAAAGGAACCAAAGATTACGTGGGTCGTGTTTAATGTCATTATTACCTTGAGTTTCTTCTTCTGTAGGGCCCCATGGTGGTACCTTCCCTCTCACGACGTGTGTGCCGCAGGGGCGTGCGCTGTGTAAACCCTCCTACCGCGGCCTGTTCCTAGCAGCCGTGGCACTACGCTGTGGTTAGTTTGATTCACTGATGCAGGAATGGGTAGAGCTTTCTGTATGCGGCCAAAGGCGAGAAACGCACCCTGTGGTAGGTGGCAAGGTGATAAGTTTGGGAGCAGATTCGTAATTGCCCAAAGAAAATAAAACCATGTTTGCAGTGGCAGAGAAGGGGTTTAGCAGGGGCAGCTCTTGAGGAACGTGTGGGAGAACCCGTCCGGGTGTGTAGACTGTCGATCTGGTTTAGTGCTGCCCGCTAAGCGATGGTTGGTTTTCAGGCCTGTGCTCAGGAATGCAGCGGCACGTGAGTTCCTTGTACAGGAGGACTTGGCTGTGTTACCTGACAGAGATGCCTGACTTGTGGCAGAATATTTTGTTGGAAAATACTTCTACTCTGTGTCTGGAAGGACGTCAGTGCCCCGTTGCTGGGTTTTTTGATATGTTATGCCAAGTTTGCCACTAGAATGTTATTTTTCCCAGTTACCGCATAGGCGCCAGTTAGACAGCATCCTTACATTTGAAACACAGGTTTAGGTTGGCAGGCAGTGTGTATCTTCTTAGCTCCATACGTGTTTGATAGATGCATAAGATGGCTTTACCCACAGATAACGCTTTCAGTATGGAATTGGCTGTGAACCATCTCCGTACCACTTTGCCTCTTGCCCAGTTTTGGGTGCAGTGCGGAGATATTAGCCCTCATCTAAACTGCTGCGCTCAGTAGTTGAGCCATATCTTTGTATGACGGGCTTTGCAGGCTTCACGAAACAGCTCTGCCACTGTTTTTTGGTGTCTACGTAAGGCAGGAAGTGTATAAAGCTTATTCCTCACTTCTCGCTCTCTTACTGATTTGCCCTTTGTAACTTCTGGCTTCTCCGACCACTACTTCATTTTATTGGTACCCACGTCCTGTTTTGGTTCTATTCTTTCTAGATAATTCATGCGGGCAAGGTTGCTAGTTTTCAGCATGAATGTGACTGTGCTGGTAACGGCCGACTCTACCTGATACCTTACGATGGCTATCACTGTCTGTACTTAGCAAATGCCTTTTTTTTTTTTTTTTGAAAGAAAATTGACCCATAGCGGGCATTACCTTGGCTTCATACACTGTAGTGGACTCCCCGAAAGGCTTTTTCACAGCTGCCGTGACATGTTTGGTATTACAGCACCAGCACGCCTGGCAGCTGCAGCCTCCTGTAAGACAGGTTCAGATCCTGACAGGTTTGTCAGTCTCTTGTCATACAAACTCCTTCCCGTAGATGGAGCAGATGCCAAACCGGACCTCTTCCCTGGCTGATGCTGACACCTACCCAGATTTTCTACACTTAAGGGCAGAAGCAAGTGCAGAATGTTGAACGTGGGAGCAGTTGTTTTGGGATGTGTGGAACTATCTCATGTCAGCAGGAGTTAAAGTGCAGAAAATTCTGCTTTGAAGGAGGAGGGTGGGCTCAAAGGCCTCTCAAGCCTCTTTCCAGCTGTAATTCCTGAGATGTATCAGTCTGGTTTGAGCATTCTTTGTCCCAAAGGAGATATCAGAGATCGCTGCTAATTCTGGCCAGAACGCTTGTTGTTGTTAGCGGAAATACTGCTTTGCATTTGCTAGATGCTTTGTGGCGTATCACAGAGGTCGCTTGTTTATCAAGGAAGACTTCAGGACTCGAAATCAAACCTCAGTTTCTTCCAGAAGGAATAGGATTATACCAGTGTGTGAGGACCCTCATAGTTTTGATAAGAAGTTTGCATTACCGTGTACCTGCACCATACTCTATATTGTCATCAACTGTCTGATCTTGCTAATGATTTTTTTTTTTTTCCTGTAAGACTTAGACTAGATTGAGTAGGTAAGTTATGGCAGAGCTACCTGCAGGTCAGTCCTGGAACTCGTGGAGCACTTGGGTAATGAGGTGTACTTAAATGTGCGAGCAGCTTGTTGAGTCAGGTGGGACTGCTGATGGCATTAGAATGCATCCAGCTGAGGAAAACATGCTGCAGTCAGGAAGGTGGGCTGGGTGGGATAAGGCATTTGGCGTTAGGCAGGGAGAATGTAGGCAGAAGGGGTTGCATGAAGATTAGCAGCATCAAAAGATAAAAGCCTACCAACTTCTGTGAGCGTGTAAGTGAAATCAACGGAGAAAGCTCCCTTTCCTGTGGCGGTTACGAAGGAGTAGTGATGTCTGCTAAGAGAAAGCAGGTGAGCGAATGAATTTAGGGGAAGCCAAGCAAATCCTGTGCCTAAAAACGTGTTCATGAAGCCTCCCTGGGTTCTGCATTGGTAAATAGCCTGATCTTTCACATAGTCTGCTTTGGTGGTGGTCTGTTTCCACTAAACAAAAAAGCCTGCCCATTTATACTAGTGGGATGTTGCATGTTGTTCTGTGGGTATAAATGCAGTTTCTTTGTAGCCCTTTAGGGGCTACAAAAGTTTGAGGTGAAATACTAGGTTTGCAGTGGTTTGATTTTTAAAAAAAAAAAAAAAAAAAAGGGTCAAAACTGCAGTTCCAAACCAGAAGGGAATAGCTGAGCAAGTGGATAAATAGAAATGCTCTTTTGTTTGCTCTTTTTCACGCTTTTGTGTATGGTAGATAAGTATAGGAAAAATTATACATTCATATGATGCGCTCATGCTCCACATCACTTGAATCCATCTGTAAACGTAGAGCTGTTGCCACACATCGCTTCTATATGCTGTGTATTTTGCAAACAGCTACACCTACACACAGACAGTACGAGGCATTAGGGCTTTGATTTCCAGGATGCTGTATGTACTTGGAGCCTGCAAGCCGTGAAACCGCAGTCATTCCAAACCTGACTCAACTGATTTGGCTGAGCGTTAGCATTAGGAAATACTACCACCACGGTGTGGGGGGAAGGGGTAGCTGCTCTCTGTTTCTGAATGGAGGGCTCGATGGTGAAGATTTTATTAAGTTGCGAGGCAAGCTACGCTGCAAACCGCAGTACAGGCTCTTGCCGTGCACGTGCCGATGAAGGCAGCGGTACGCTCCGTTTGGAAAAATCCTAGCTCCCCACCTCTGCTGTGTCCTATCAGAACGTTTATCTGGGTTCATTCTGGTTTCCCCCGCCATGCGATGTGTCGCAAGAACAAGTGTGCGCTCCCCATCCTCCCTCCCTCCCTCTCCCTCCCTCCCTCCCTTCTCCTTTTGCCTTCCCCACCCCCCCACAAGCTGGAGGGCCAGAAGGTGGGGTGGTACCTCGGGATAATGGTAGCAGAAGGCGAAGGAGGCAGACAGCTGGCAAGTTCTGCCCCAATATGCTTCTCTGAAAGAGGCAAGGAAAATGCAGATGATGTGATGCCTGAATGGCTCACTTTGCAGCAAAAGGGAAGATTAAAAGTAAAATTAGTTAACATCTTGCTCATTTCAAACCACCACACGCCTGCTTTTTGCTCCCCCCCACCGCCCCTTGCCTTTTCTCTGTGGCTTTATTTTCTGAGGAGAAGGCAGGAAAAGGCAGGGAATCCTGGGACTTTGTGGGAATCCATGCAGTGAGCAGCGCTTCAGAGCGACTAAGCTCTCCGGGTAGTCTTCCTTTTAGCTCTAGAAGTCATCTGGATGAGACTAGGCAACTGGAGCAGACAAGCGGTCAGCCGCATTTCTCTACCAGAAGCTTTTGTTCGCTGTGCTAAAATAATATTCTGTGAGTGTTTGAGAGCATAGGGTAGGTAGAGAGGCTGAGGCAACTGAAACTGTTCAATCTGAAAAGGGAACCTCTTAAGGTAGGGCACGGGTACCCTTGAGGTAAGCTAAGACCTCATCGAGACGTCGAGTAGGGGAGCTCTTGCCGCTGCGTACAGCTGCCTAGTGGGAGAGCGCAGAGGAGGCAGAGCCAGCCTCTCCTGGGAGGTGAGTGGTGACAGGAGAGGGAGAGACAAGATGGAACACAGGAAACCCCAGCTAGGTGTAAGGGAAAAGTTAATTCCCTGGGAGGGTGGTCCGGCATTCGAGCAGGGACCTGGAGCAGTGCTGGGGTCTCTGTTTCTGGATGTGGTCAAAACTTAAACGAATAATACCTTATCTAACAAGGACATGTGCGTTTACTTCACCAGCTACTGCTTCTTTTGACAGTCTGACCAACACATCCCTTAAGTGCCGAGAACTCCAAGTGTGCGGTGGACTGGTTACGCCGTTACCGCTGGGAGTAGCGCTCTGATTGAGTACAGCATTTCTGTATGCCTGTAGCCTAGGTGATCGGGTCCAAGCCATCTGAGGGTCCCGTTTCTGTGTTGCGTGGGGAAGCGGTTTCTGAAGAGGGTTTTCTTCCATCCAAGTGGAACTCAATGGTATGTTGTGCGGAGGTTCATTTTACACGATGCTATTCCAGCAGAACTTAGGTCCTCAGTAAAGCAGATGCCTGCTTATTGAACGTCGCGGTGGCAGAGGCTGGGTATTTACTAGATCCCTTCCAGCAGCAGCAGTAAGGGGTTGGCTCTACCGCTTGACTTTTGAAATAGGCATGTGAAACTTGTCGCACCGGCGAGTTAAGACCAGAACAGTAGATGTTTGGCTCCGAGCAGTTACTGGATACCTGCAGAGTCTGAAGGCTTTGCTTGTTGCAAAGGGATGGAGAGGAACAGGGGAAATGATAACGTCAGTCCTTGCCGTCTCCGCTGGACGTAATGACTAACTGGCCTTAAAGGTGTACAAAACGCTTCTTTTGTACACACTTCAGCAAAAGGACAGCTAGATGGTAATGCGAGTATTGTAGAAACACATCATTTCTATTACAGTTGGTGTATTTGAAGATAATTCTTTTGGGTGAATGTCACTGTTAGTTAACCGGACAGAAACAGATGCCAGTGCAGAATGCTGCTGAAAACGACCCCGTTCCAAACACCCCAAATCCCACATATCGCCGCTTTCAACGCAAACCGACTATATCAGCAGCTTGGAGTTGGGGAAAAACAGCTTCCAAAAGCTGTTTCGTTTGCTACTGCTCATTGCGGAATTTCTCACACTGACTTCTGAGCTATCTGGTATGGATTGCTGTTGCAGATAGGATTCTGTTCCAGCTGCAACGTAGCTCTGATTCTGCTTGGTAATTCTTGCACCAGACCAGAGTGCTGTGGGTTAATTTATTTATTAAAGTGAATTAATTTGCTAGTTTTCGGGCATACCTTTCTGAGGTCCCTATCGTTCTAGCATGAGTAATGGGGTGATGGTGCTTCTCTACACAAGCCTTGTTTCTGCTGCAGCCCAAGGGTGATGCATAGTCCGTGCTCCTCTTCGCAATGGCCTTAAGTGCTGATGTGGGGGCTCATTAGCCGAGTTTATACCTAGGAGCTCTTGTCCTTAAACAGTCACCAGTGGCACTGGGTTATTAAATGCTTTTCTCTTTCTGAATCTCCTAAAGAAGCCAGGCTGAATGATTGATGGCACTAGGGAATACCAGAGATGCCTCTACTGAGGCTTCCTGTCCTTGTTAATGTGATAAAAATGGAAAAGATTCTGGTCCTTCCCGTGTGTTATTCCTGGATTTGGCTGTCTGCTACAGGAGGACTTGTGAGTCAGCGGTGATGTTTCTTGTTTCTTCTCTCAGCATACAGAACCTAAATTCCCTGGGCTATGTCTTTGTGTCTTTTCCACCGAAAGTATTCGAGTATTCCTTCGCTGTTTTTAGGGCCTTACGGCTGTTTTGCTAATGACTGAAATAATGTGTCTAAGGTTACTGTAAGCGGTGTTTTTTTGCTGCTGTGTTTACACGGCCATTGTGACACTAGGATGAGCAAAATAAAAGGTGTGTGTCCCCTGAGACTACCATATGTGGCAGAGATGGCTTTGGAGTGCCAAGTTACTCAGCTACCTATATATATTTTTAACTGTGAACTTGTTCCATCCTCTTGTTTTTTCCTCACCTCCGCCTTATCCTCCACCTGTCCCAAGCATATAAATATATGAAGTTCAGATGGAGCGAGCCTTATTTCATATATTTACCGGTGTACCTCTAATGGGGTGGAAAAAAGTACATTAATGATGGGAAGTTATTTAGTGCTGCATGGAGTTAATTGCTTCTAATCACTGCTTACATCCATCTGGTTTTATGGTAGACAACAAACCTCTTCATTGGATTTGCTCATTAGACATACTGTAAATCACAGAGATGCTCTGGCATCTTGCATATTGTGCTGCCATTAGCTAGGCTGCGTTTCCATATAGCTGTGAGCAAAGAATGGTAGCCACCGGGACGTGGATAGATTTGTTGGAGTCTCTGCTTGGGAACGCACCAGGGAACGACCCCTTTTAAGTTCCCTTGTAAAAACTTGCAGACTGACTGTCTGTTAGGTTCAGGTGGAAGAGCGTGCGGGACAGCTGTCCGCCTCTTAGTGCAGCAGCATGGTAGCTCTGCACAGCTGCAGGTAAGAAGAGTTCAGGCGGATATTTCTCTAGCACTCCCTGTTTTCCATGGCTCAGAATGTGGGGATAGTAAGTCCTCCTTGGGCTGGAAAGGAACACGTTTCATCTTGGGCTAAGGAAGCAGTGTCGGTAGAAGGTGTGAGTTGGTAATTCTTAATAAGGAAGAACAGGCTTCAGCTCCCTTTAAAACTCGAAAAGGACCTAATGCTGTCTGCACCTTTGATTCTTCTTTTTTCTTCAAGAAGGTATTGTACGGCCCTGTTTGTTTGTGCTGGCAAGGCTCAGCGCCAGGTGATGCATGATGAGCGAGATAAAAGGACTATTTCAGTTCTGAATAGCCTGCTCGAGTGGAAGTTGTTGCTATTGTAACCTTGATGAGGGAGGCCTGTTCCATCGAGTAAAATATTTTTCTGTCTGAATAAATTCCCTCTGTTGGTTAAAGGAAGATATCAGAGCTACAGGTTGTGTTGTGCTTGCTTGAAGGTTCTGCGCGTAGCAGTCAAGTGTCGTAAAACCCGAAAAATTCTTGCGTGAGTGTAAAGGGAAGGAGAAGATTGGCGAGTTCTGCAAGTTAACTACCCAACATTATGTCAAGAAGTTTGTTTTAGTTAGCTTAAGTAGTTAATTTTTTTCTCTTCAGTTGTTCCAGTATATGTGAAACAGCTGAGGATAACTTGTTCATCTTTTTGAAGTTCTCTACTGGGTCACTTGATATCCTTCTTTCTGATTAAAGCATGCCTAAACATTTAGTCTTTCCTAATAAAGAATCTTTTCTGTCCCTTTGGTTTGTTTCAGCCATCCCCAGTAGTCTTACGTTTCGTGATGCTTTTTTCTATTAGCTTAAACGGAGCGTACGACACAAGGGTATGCGTTTCCTTTATACAATAGACACGCTACTTCGATTTAACCCTCTTATGATTTAAGATGGTCAGAAAGTCTATAGAAGTGGACTTGAGGTGGATAAAAGAATTGAGAAAGGCCTTGCTGGAAAGGATGAAAGGTGCTTTGTTTTGATGTGGGATGCTCATGATATTGTACAGTGCAGAACGGTGTGCTCTGCTGAAAAGAGAGCCCCAGTTTTTTTAATATGGAAGGCAGTGGTGTTCTGGGTGAGGAGTCACAAGCTGGGTCACTCTATCACTTGAAAAGGTGTTGCCCTTCGGCTTGATGAGCTAAAGACGCAGTGGGCTCTACCGGAAAGGACGCGAGGGCCTTGGTAAGAGAGCAGGCTGAACGTGAGCCTGCACCGGGTCCTGGCAGGAGCGCAGCCAGCCTACCGAGAGAAGGCGTTATCTCCCTCTGCTCAGCACGCCATCGACCGCATCCAGAGCAGCGTGCCTGGTTTTGGGCCCCACCGCACAGCAAAAGGCATAAATGAACTGGAGTGAGTTCAGCGGAGAGCCGCCAAGGTAAGGAAGCTGAAGCACTTGCCTGTCATGAGAAGCTGAAGGAGCTGGGCTCGTTCAGCCTGGACAGGTTTGGTGCCAGGGGACCCCACGGCAGCACCCCTGTGTCTGTGATGAGGTCACCAAGAAGACGAGCCTCGGAGAGAGGCGTCGCGGGAGGTTGGGAGGCAGCCGGCAGCCGAAACGAGAGGCTCGGTTTGGATATAAAGAGAAACCCAGTCATGATGAGGACAGCTGGTCAGCGGAATGAGTGCCCAGAGAAGCTGAGCAGCCTCCATCTTTGGAGATCAAGTTTAAGACCTGAGTGGATACAGTCCTGAGCAGCCTGGTCTGACCTCGTAGCTGGCCCTGTTTTGAGCAGGAGGCTGGACTAGCGACCTCCTGCTGTTGCTTCTGGTCTGAATTACTCTAAGATCTTACAGATGTTGGTGCTGGAAGTTAAATTCTCGTTGAGTCTGTCCATGCATCTGTTGGGCCTGTCTTGTGTGTATGCTTTAAGAGGCACCTTAAAAACTGAGTTTTGAGTACCTTAGGAAGACTTCAGGTAAGTCTTTGGACTGAAACAGGTGGATGAATGCCCTGGCTACAGCAAGGTTTTTAGAGACATGTCAAGAAAATAAAGCTGTAGAAAAACTAAAAGCTTCCTGAATACATTGTAGAGGAGAAGACAACCAGGAGGAACGTGAAATGTGACTTAAGTCGCAGCAGTTAGTGTCACTTGAGTGATTCTCTCTATGATACAGGATGATTTCTTGTGCCTGAGTCCAGTATGGCTGCTGTATCACGTAGTCATTTTTAGACCAGCGACTGTGTTTCTCCAACAGTCATGAGCCGAGAGGGCGCTGCCTGTTAAAGCGGGGGGGTGACCCGCTCTGTGATGAGTGTTGCAACGGTTGTGATGAACACCACGGTAACGGTTCTCCCGGTTACCTCTGTGTACGTGGAGCTCCCACCAGCTCCCATGGGAAGGTACAGCAGTAGCTGCGGTGCTTAGAGCTCTACAGCAAGTGGTAGCGGAATGAGATGTATTACGGTACGTCCTTGCTGTTACGCTTGCAATGAGCCATGCTAATCTCTTGGATATGTGATCCACTTTGTTCTGTGAAAACCCCTCCTGGAGGACAGCGCTTGCCTTTTCCCTTAGAGAGGGCTGCTGTGATAGGTGTGAACAGCGTCTTGTTTGCTCTGCCCCTCCTCTCCTGTGTGTGTATATTGGTCCATGTGTCTTTTATCAGGATCTCTTACATTCCGCTGGCTGTGTTGAGTGCTTTGAGAGCAAACGAAAAGGTGACAGGAGCTTCTTTTCCCATCAGATGTAGGAACACTGATCAGGGTGGCATCGTAACGGCTATTAATGTGCAGTCTGAAAGTACAGTCGTTTGTCCTGGTGGCATCTCTTTGGGGTACCCCTTCCTCAAAAAGAAGAATAGATTGAAGAACTTACTGCAAATGAGCTTTTTAGTTTTATCAAAATAGGCAAGTTGTGTCAAAGAATAATTTTTTTTCCTTTGATGTCTTCATAAGAAATAAGTAGTGTTTGTAAGAGGTTTCGGCTCCTCTTTTTCAGGACAAAAGTGAATAATTGCCTCAAGAAACTACCTTATGCAGGTTCAGAGGTGCACTGTCATCCAGCAATCATGGCAGCCCTGCCAAGCTCGGTATCTGGTGCAGCGTGATGGATGGATGTGGTTTGATGAATGGCGTATGCCTGGGCACCCTATTAGAGCACACTCGCTTCGGGAAGATTAATTGTTTCAGATTTTGCCGGCATCTTTCAGGACTCAACGGTTTAGGTTTATCTATCCATCTTCCACATCGACTATAGCACTGTATGCTCGAGTCAAAGAACATAAGGGTAAATTAAACAGTTCTTTACAGATAGATGGAGGCTTTGACGGTCTTGTGCAGCTCCTGTTACCAGGACATTGTGGTTTTCAGCACAGAAGGCAAAGGAGCCCACAGGAGTGTTAGTTTTGGATAGAAAGCCCTCTGCAATGTTCCTGGTTATTGCTTTTGGTTTGTTTTTTTTCCCCTTAAATCTCTCTGCTCCCAGCTTTCTGCTTTCCCAACACTCGCAGCAGGTGGCAGTCTCAAGCATGCAAAACTAGGAGCCTAGTGCTGTAGAAATCCTGAGGCTAGCTTTCAAATCATGATAGTAAGGAGAAAAAAGGCCTAAACCAGTATTTCCTTCTCGATTTTCTCAGTGTTCAGGTTTTTGGAAGCTTTTAAGAAGCTGCCATCAGGAGAATGAGCTACTTGCTGATTTTTTAAATTATTTTTTTTAAATTTTTGTTGAGAACTGTTTTACCATCCTATGATCCTAGAAGCCGATGCACACAGCACAGTGGTAGACAGCTTGAAACTCATGAGTCTGCACTGAGGAGTGGAGACGGAGAGACTGAAGGCACTGAGAATTCTGCTAGTTACTTCTAGCAAGAAATCTGTAGATGGAGAACTTGAGTATGGGTTGGAATTAGGGTGTGAGGTACACTGGAAACCGTGAAAGATGGAGAGCAGAAGGGACCAGTGCCTAATAGGAATATATTTTATACAGAAAGACGTGACAAGGGAGGGAGGAGGCTGTGGGTAAGGCACACGGAACACGCTGCGTGGGTAATAGCAAACAAAAAAGCTGATCCGGTCACCAGCGAGTGGCGATTCCCAGGGGAGCAAAGAGATGAAGCAAGTGACAATGCACTGTATTCCGTATCCCGTGCGGTCCTACGTGTATCTTAATAGCTGGTTAGCTGTCGAAAAATTTGCATGGACAGGCCTTGCTGGTTGTGTTTGCTTAGGTATGGATGCCCCTTGCCGGGAGAGTCCGGCCTGTGGAGCGAGGGGAGGCTGGTGGGGGGCACTTGGAGAGGCCTTGCTGCAGGGAGTGTATCTGTGGGTGTTCAGTGCCTTCTCCGCCCTGGCTGTACCTTTTTGTAAAGGCAGGGAATTTGGAGAGGTCGTGAGGGCTGGTGGCTGGCAGAGGCGGGTTAAAGAGGAAGAAAAAGAAAGCAAAGCAGAGAGGTGAAAACATTGGGGAAAATAAGAGGGACTTGAAATGGGAAACGTGTAATCAGATGACTTGGGCTTCAACTGTGACCGGTTTGTGCCTTGGAAGCTCTGATTCGATGGCTGATCTGGGTTTGCTTAGAGCCTCAGCAATGGAAAAAACTAAGAAGCCAGGAATCCTACACCTTATCTTCCTCTTTGTTAAACGTGTGGGAAGCCAACAGGTTGGTAAGGCTCTAGGAAACTGCGCAGGGACCAGAATGGTGTGTGTGTGGGCTGAAGATGGTTTTGGCAGCACCTCTTGCTCCCAGTTAAATGCTTTAAGAATCCAACTCTTTCACAGGGACTGAAGAACAGCTGTGGGAGAACCTATAAGTACTTGAGGACGGGAGGGGGAAGGTGGCAGACAACCACATTGTGGATTTAGCGATATATTCCTTGTTCTCTTGGCTCCACACCTGTCTCTTACACAGTTCTTTGGTAGCCGGGTGGCTTGTTTTTTAGGACAGTGAAATTCTGTGTAGGCCTAAAGATAACGAAGAGGTCTAGACTTGTTATAAACGAGGCAGCCTGAGGGAGGTGTGCCTGAGGGAGAAGTGAGGTAATCATGAGAGATGGTGGTAACCATTTCGGAAGAGTTGGGGTTTCCAGCCAGGCTGTGCAAGCGTATGGCTTCCGTGCGCAGGAGACGATGCTGCTCGGCGAGTTCTCCAGTTGTGCTCGGCTGGTCCATCTTGTATATCCCACTGTCTCTCTGCACTCACGAGTACGAGGTTTTCTTTTCCATCCTGCCCTGGAGGGATCACGAGGCCACACATAGGGAAAAGCTTGTTCTTTGAGTGCTGTGAGAGTTTTGAGCTGCTGAAGGCTTTGGAAAATCAGCTGCTTCATTAGCTGCCTAATGGGGAAATGAATATCGGGGAAGGTCCCCATGTGCTTAATAGAGTTCATGTATTGATAGATAATCCAGAATAGAGTAGGGAAGGATGAAAAGTTGGGGCATTAAAGGTTTGCAAATAATGCTGCAGCTTCTGCATCTCCATTTTTATGGCCAAGCTCATTTTCCCAGCCAAGAGCGTTCAATATTAACATCCCTCCCGGGTTGCTGGGTTTAGCAAAGCTCTGGAGTTCCATTTTTTTTCTTTTTTTTTCCTCCTGTCCGCCTGTCGGGCAGTCTGGACTCTTGGAGTGAATTCCTCTGCTTCTGTGTGCAGAGCTTCTGAGAGATTGCTGCCTGTGCTGATGTGATGTCCCTGTCCCCTGCTCCTATTACATGCGTTTTCAGTTTAATAATTGTGTGTGGATGGCAGACTTGATGCCAAAGCCCTGTGCATCCAAAGTCATTTGGTGAAGGAGTCCATTACGATCGTGGCTTGCGGTGATAAATTCCCTGTGATGGTGGCAGCTCACAGCAGCCTCCTCTCGTAATGGCATTCTGCTCTTGTTGGCAGGGATCCCTGGGCAGGAAACACTGCCCTGAAATAGCAGAAATGAAGAGAACAACAATAGCTAGACAACTCTGGGAGACCAAAAAATTACAGAGGAATTTGAGTAATTCCTTTTCTGGGATCGCTGTGTTTGAAGGAACTTGCAACGGAGATGCTAACAGGGTGTCTTGCCATTCCCAAGGCAAAAAAAAGCAATGGACTAACCAAAGAGATGCGTTCCTGGGCTAAATAGAGTTTTCAAAAGTAGATTAAAGGGAGGCACGTGCACTATCTCTGTAATTTCAGGCAAGAGCCTTTTGGAACTTGCTTTTAAGGCGTAAAGGATAGGGCAGGGGGGTGGGGGGTGGGGGTCTGGAGGGGCACAGATGACACATCTGAAAAAGGAGCAGCTTCCGAATGATGTACTTTGACAAAATCCTCTTCTGTGGTATATTGAACTCGTAGGAACTGCACACTAACACTTTGAAGGATTTGTGCCACATGTTAATCTAATTAAAGCAGTACAAGCTGCTTAGCATGGACCAAAATGGAGTAGGGTCAAGGCTTATGTTCGTATTTTAAGGATATAGTTATTAGGGTATGAAACAATTATCAAGAAAGTTATCCGTAGTGGAAACAGTTTTGTATAAAGGGTAAAACACTGTTGTGAGATGATCCTGCTGTACCAGTTCCGTTACCAGAGACAGCTAGTGTGTTCTGCAAGGGATTTACACAGGAGGAAAAGCCTCCCAGAGAATGGCTGAAGGACGGCTTTACGCATGGACCCAAGCATTTGATGGAGACCCTACTTTTCTTTCACCCTCTACTTTGTTTGGCAGTAAGTCAGTCCAATGGGCTCAGAACCTGTGGCAGTAATGCACTTTCATCTGTGCGGCCAGGTTTTTTGTGTACAGACGTGTGAACGTGCAGAGCTCTGTAAGGCAAGTGAAAATGCAGCTTTAATTATCAGTAAATGGTTAATACTGATGAACTCATTAGATATCAGTCACTTGTAGGGTGTTATGCTGCCTGTTTCCTAATTATTAATTTTAATTGGCTGCTTATCTATTTGTACTGCACAAGTGGTGGGGAGCCCTTGCCACAGACCTGGGCCCCAAGCTGCGAAGTGCTGTAAAAAGGACAGTCCCGCCTGCTGCGGAGCTAACGATCTGGACTGGCTGATGTGAGGAAAATGAGAGTCAATGGCTGTTTGCACCGACAGCCGCCTGCACTAGCCTCAGAAAAGATCACTTAATTCAGTAAAGTGAACAACGGAGTTCCCTTGCTGACCGTTTTCTGCAGGGTTGTTACCTGATCCCTGGGCAGTGCAGAAGTGAGCCGAAGAATGAATCATTTCATCCCCCACGTCGTGTTTTTACAGGACTGTTCCGCACACAGCTGCAGAGCAGAGCGGGCACACTTTTTGCTAACTGATCTATTAAAAGTGTGGATATTTCTTTCACTGGATTATTTGCAAGTCCCTCGCTCCTCTGTCATTTGCCCTTGGCTGCAGTATAACCATAAAACATTTACTGCGAAGCCATGAAGAATCCATATGTCCATTTGATCTGTCAGGCCACCAAGAAGCCAGGGCTTGTGGGGTAGCATAAGGATATCTGAAGGTGACACATGCTGTCATTTGATGAACAGAGATGCAGAAGGGGATTCTGGCAGCCACTACCTTGGCCTTGACAACTTGTGATGGTGACCAGGTGGGGTGTGTTATCTTAATAGTCTGGAGCTCTTGTGAATTATTTGCTGATAGATGTAAACAGCTGTTATTCTTGGTAATGGAAAGCAATTAGAAACATCTGTACTCTTGGCGATGAGTAATGCCTCCCATCTTCACTGCTCCCAAGTGCCAGTTGGAAATAACTACATCGTCAGGATGGGGCTGGCAATTCCACACTGCATTATGGACTGATGATTAGTACTGAGCTGTGAAGAACAAGAGGTGAAGCTCAATAGAATGAGCCTGTACCTCTGCTTGCTTGGTGTTTGTTTCCCCTCTCAGGAGAAGCAGGGGGAAGTTGCTGGTTTGGTTAAGCAGAGAGAAGCAAGGCGCTTAAAGCTTCCCTTCAGGTAACTTGATATTCGGGAGCCTTGAACTGTCACAGCTTGTGGATCAAGACCAAGTCGTGATGGAATGCTGTACTGAGGTACCGTCCCACCAGCTTCTGGTGGAACTCCCACGTATCGTTGATGCCTCAGCCGAGCGCGCATGCCTAGATTTCGGGGGCTTGCCGGCAGCTGGGATGAGGTGGTTTGGAGGCACCCGAGTAGAGGGAAGACCAAGAGAAGCAAAAGAGCTCGGGATCTAGCAGTTGCTGGTAAGGCTGCTGAGGGAAATGCCTGATTCTCAGAAGACCCTGGCAACAGACAGTAACTAATGACAGCGAAGTATGTTGCGCCGGGGAGCTGTTTTGGCTCTTCGGTGACCTCTGAGGTGTATTGTTTAAGCAAACTGGGGCTGGAGTCTTTCAGGGTGTCTTGGTTCCTCACTGGGAATTGCAGAACACTCATCACGGCTTCATGTGGCTTCTGAATCGCTAAATGCCACACTTGACTTTCCCAGCTGGGCCTAAATGAGTGGTATTTAACAAAACAAAAAGTGGGGATAATTTAATATAAAATCCTTAGCTTTCAGCTTTTCAGTGTGTAACTTCTATCCACAATTTTTCATCGTCTCTGGAAAAAATAAGAAGCCAAAAAGGCCTCAAAATCTCTGTTGACGGAGTATGTGTTTTGACCCTTTCAGGGTAAGATCTTTCAGTAGCAAGGATCATGAACAATAGTCGTGAAGTATTTGTGATGAAAAGTGCCTGCTGGAGTGGCTGGCAGTGTTCAGTTTGTGATGGATGCTGTTTATATTTTCATTTCACTATTTGTTTTTTCTCCATTATTTGGAGAATGCCAGTAACTCGGAATTCCCACATGCAAAATGAATTTGCCCTAAAAAAAAAAAGGGTAGACCAGACAGCATTTAACTTTTCTTTATAATTTTTGTTAACTGCAAAGGTACCTTTTACTGCTCGACAGTTTTCAGAGTTGGAGTTGGATACTTCTCTCTGCCTCGCAGAACTTATTTAGTCAAAAAAGAGCAATTCAATTTTTCCAGTAATAGGAACAGAGGAATCACGTAGCATTATAATCTCCTTTTAGATCAAGGCTGTATACATCTTGATTTTTTTTTTTTTTTCTTTCATTGCTTGTCTTCCAGTCTGACAGGAATGCATCATTTCTTAGTTTCCACATGGTTTTAAAACAAACAAAATAGACAGACAATGTATTTCCTAGCTGTAGCATCTCTGGTCAGCGAATTACAGGCTGCTCTTGGAATCAAATGAGTCTGATGAGTTCTTAAATTTTAGTTTAAAAGTTGAGAAGAACTATTAGTATGGATGTAAGTCTTTGAAACAGGGAGCAGAGGAGTACACTAGGCTATTTTTCCTTTTCTTGGCATATTGGTTCATTCTCACAAGCTGTGTGGGTTAATTCTTTTATTTTTTTTCCCCCCTCCTCACAGAAATGAAGAAAAGCAGGAAAGTAATTAACACATAGGACAGAAATATGAAATACTATTCTGTGCAGAGGCATTTCATGCTTAACTGGTTTCATGAGAAGGCCAGGGTGCCAGAACAACAATTAATATGTTGCAAGAAGAAAAAAGAGATATCTTACGCACGGTTGGAGGCATTTTGTGGTTTTATGAGGGCGAGAATGGTGCTGAAACATGTGATACTGGCAAAATGCAGAAGCTGTAGCTGGGGTTTTACACCCACTTTGTTTGGGGTGGGTGGTTGCAGGAATGCACGTATGGGTGTTAGTGGAACATGGGGTTACCTTGATGCTGCTAGCTAGGCCTTGGCTGAGAGAGCAGTTGCTTTTCTGGACGTGCCTCTCCTCCTGAGGCTGCTGCCGAGGTGGTTATTTCCGAAGCGCTCCTAAGGATTTGAGAGGCTGCACTCCGGAATGATGATAGAAGAGGTTTGCACAGGCAGGCGGTCTAAATTCTAGTTAGAACATGAGCGGCTGTGTTGTCCTCCTTCCCAGAGCGCAGCAGGCAGGGAAGCAAACGGCAGCAAAGGTGTAAGGAGTAAAAGGGAAGATGAACAAGGATTGTTCCCTTGTTTCAAAAGTACCCTGCAATAATTCTTCGATTACGCTTTAACAGGAAGGGGCCAGGAGCACGCTGAGTTGGACTGCTCTGGTAGCTCCTGTCTGTTTGAAAAGCAGTTCTGTTGAATGCAGTTAGCATGTCGGAGGCGACGCTCGGGGTGATTGCAGACCTGCAGCTCGCTGTTGTGCATGATTTATGTCAGGCTTGCACAGGGGGAAGCAGCCATGTGGGGAAGTAACTTGGCCATCGAGCTTTTTGGGGTTAAGGAAAAGCAGGAGGAGTATCTGCATGGTGTATCTTCACACAGTACTTAAGGGGTAGTTACAAAGAAGATGGAGACTCCCTTTTTACACGGAGTCACATGGAGAGGACAAGGGGGAATGGACACAAGTTGCTCTTGGGGAGATTCCGACTGGACACCAGAGGGAAATTTTTCACACTGAGGACAGTCACCATTGAAATAATCTCCCCAGGGAAGGGGTTGACTCGGCCACGTTGGGCACCTTCAAGAGTCGTCTGGACAGGGTGCTGGGCCATCTTGTCTAGACTGTGCTCTTCCTAGAAAGGTTGGACTGGATGATCCCTGAGGTCCCTTCCAACCTGTGACTCTGTGAAATTCCCTTGGCCGCTGCGTGATGTTTTACAGTGCTGCACTGACCACGCAGGGATACTTCAGATCCTGATGAAGCGAGTAAAAGGTGGTCTCTTGGGAGTATTGGATCATCTGTAAGGAAGAGGGAAACCTTCAGGTTTTGTGGTGCCTCAGAGCCGGGTGGGTGCATAGTTCCTATCCGTGCCATGTTCCGAAGCGTTCCTTTAGGTTCCCGTGGGAGCTAGCAAAATGGCAGTTTGGTGTCTCTTCATTTTGTAGATAAGTGTTAATGAAAAAGGGGAAGTGGAGGAGGTGGAGTCGATCCTTCGGGTAACTATCTCGGAGCAGCAACCTGTTAGCGTTCTTCTGTCAGTCTGTGGAGCGCACAGGCCGTGATACCGCTGCGCAACGGTGTCTGTTAATAACGGATAGAGCTCACGGGCGCCAGACAGAGCGGAGCGTGTGGGGAGGAGGAGGAAGCCTTCCTCTAACTACGCACCTGGCCCTCAGCGGGGTTCGAGAAGCTGGAAAGCTGAAGGGCAGCGCTGGGGGAAGAGCTCGAGCTGTCCGGATCAGCGTGGCTATCCCAGGCACCGGGTTTTGATCGGTGCTACTGCCGTTGTATGCAAAGTACCTGCTGCTGGATGAAGGATTATGCTGGGCTCCGATTGCTGTGTTTTACTTTAGGGATGTCATAAAAAGGCATTCTTCAATCCCGTGCATTCCTCCACTGCTGCTTTTCCAGATGGGAATTACAGAGCAAGACTCAGTGAAATCTGCTTCTGTGTTGCTTAACAGAAAAGAATTGCAGTAACCTTTTCTAATCCTTTCATTTTCAGGTTTGATTTACCTGCTATCCTTTGATCAGAAATCTGTGTAGTTTTACAGGATTAGGTATTTTGATGTCCAGTTCTGAAATGAGTGTAGTATATAAAATGTTCTATGATTATTGTATTTTGAAAGCTAGGATTAACCTGTGATGCTTGATTAAAAAGATATTGTGCAGAGACTGGGGAGTGGGTGGGGGAGCATTTGAATTCTGGCCTAGCTGTGTGTCTCCTCTTGCTTGGAAGAAAGCAAAAAAGAAGTGATTTCCCAGGCAGTATGCTAACAGAGCAGAGACATTTGGAAATATGGAAGGTAGAATTTTTTTACTTAAACATTTCTGAATTTCCTTGCAAACTCTCTGAATGGTTGGCAGCAACCAGGCCTTTGTTTACTGCGTCCTTGAATACTGGAAGATAGCAATGCTGAATCTGTGTCTGTGTTGCTTGACGTGTGTAGCTCTGCTGAGGATGGGATCAGCCTCCCCCGAGGTAGTGGCTCCAACATCTAATTGAAAACCCCTTGTTAAGGCCTAAGCTGAATTGTGTTCAGCAAGTAATATCAGAAAGCCAGGCTGTTGCATGCTGGTTTTTTTTTCCACCTTAGTGCAAAATGGCAGGAAAAGCAGTTGTTAAACCACAGATAGAAGAAAGATGCCGTGTGGGATGAGATGACGTGCCACTGAAGGTAGGATACAAGGATGCCCACCTGCCATAGTGGGGTGATTGAAGATGAGATTTGGAATGCACGTGGGTAGAAGGAGTACTTCCAGAAGACTTCTGTGCTGCACAATATGATAACTCAATAATCTACATATTTCATTCATACACATATGTTTATTTTATATACGTATATATTAAAAAAGCCTACATGTCTATATTGTACACAGCATTGTCTTCAACCTAGTACAGAAGTGTTCGGACTACTGTATGTATGTATTCTACATCTAAATACGGAATAAATCCACATGATGTTTTCTATTTAAGTTCAAATCTATCTAAAAGTCTTTATTGATTCTGCTGCCAATCCCTCCTTGAGTAGGGGGAGAAGAAATAGTACAGATCTACTTTGCTGAAGACTAATGCAGGGATTTTGGCCAAGTGATAGTGTGGTGGAGGTCATGGACTATGTGAGGGCTGCATTTTGTTCTTGCTCACTCTCCCCTTTTAGAGAACAGCTAGCATTTATGAGGGAGAACTTTTTTGTAGGTTGGTAAAGAGAACAAAGGGCAATCCTGCCTTCAAGGTCAAGCCAGCACTTCGGGCAGCAGTAGAAGTTGCTTTAGGTGGTGATGTAGTTGTCTGGACAGTGCTGCCAGCCACAGACAAAGAGGTCCTGTTGTGGGTGCTCAAGTCAAGGGGAATAGCAGTTCTCCATGCTGGGTAAAAAAAGATATGGTCCCATTAAATATTCGAGGAGAGAATGGGAATTCAAGGCATGTTGCAGTTAGGTGTGGTATCAAATGATGTAGTCCTGGCTGAGTTGGAGCATAATGTGCAAAATAAGACCAGAAGTTCCAAATGGCAGTTATCAAGCAGTTTCTTTAACTCTCTCACTCAGGAAATCACTATCAGGATTATGTGCTCTCAGGAAAGATTAGCAAAGCTGAGGAATCTCCAGGTTGATAAATAGGAAGATTAGGCAGGAACAGTGGGAAAGCTACTTAGTACTCAAGTCTTCGCCCTGAGAGCTGAAAGAAAAGCTTTTAACTAAGCGCATTTGGAATGAACAAGTCTGAAATCGCAAGAGAAGATGGCATAAGGGAGGAAGATGACAGCTGGAACCCAAAGGAGCTTTTAGTTGCTTCTCTTTGCCATTGATGGGAACTTAACAGGACATAATACCAGGAGGAGACAGCCAGCAGCGCACCGTAATTCTGATTGCCTTTGTAACTGAGACTATGTGGCATACTAAGTCTCCATGGCAGAAGGCTCTAGTGGTTATAAGAGAGGCAAAACCAAGCCTGTGTTATGCTGGTAACTGTGGGTAGCAAATCATATACCCATATCACGGATTTAGTAATAGAAATGTTCCTGAATATTGTCTTATCATTGTTGATTTGATAGAAGCACTGCCTAGGTCTAACCAAGACTGGGGAAGATCTGGCTTTCGTGCTGGAAGACTGGGGAAGAGAAGGCTCTGTACGGTGAGCAGGACCCTGTGCAAACACAGAAGACAGTGTAAGCATAAGTATGGGCTGAGAGAGATGTAAAAAGGATGTTGTTCTTGTTTTAGAATGGGGACCCCAAAAATTGGCTAGCCTTGCACTGGGAGTCTTTTAAAGAAACACAGTTAAGCTCCTGTCTGTCGCCTTCGAGTTGGAAATGGTCAGAAAATCTGTCCTTCATCTTGAGATGTATATGCACGTATAGATTTAGGAGCTGCTCCGTGACACTCATTAAGGTAGCTGGCTAGCACGGTCTGTGTTGGACCGTGGTCATACTCCATTTTGGTTTCTGGTTCCAACGAGAGCTGGCCTGCCAGGGTGTATGGGAATGAGTCTTGTTAGCGCCTGGGAAAAACAGTGTTTCAGCTCAAACGAGAGACTGCTGGTTCCATCTTGTCATGAACAATGCAGCTGGGTGACTAACAAACAGGGAAAGAAGTAGTTTGTGATGAGTGAGGGATGGTTTGGGGTTTTAATCATTTCTGGGAAGTTAGTGTATTGAGTATGCTAGCTCAGTACGGATGTGACTGTGAAGTTGAAAGCAGATATATCAGAACGTAGGAGAAGGAGTTCCTTGCAGGAAATAAACGCTGCTTTCCATCATATTAAATACTTATGAGAGGACCCCACCATGCTTGCCTTTGTGCATGCAGTTGTTAAGCGGTTTCAGCGTGTACCTTTACAGTAGAGTCTCCTCCTCATACGGAAACTTCCCGAGTGTTGGCAAATGGGACAAAATAAGCAGTGGTTACTGGGGTTTGTGAGGGGTAACCACGGCTCCTCTGCTTGCCTTCGACTGTCGCGGCGGCTTGTTCCGGTGGCTTCGAGCCCTCTCGGTTCCTGTGTTCCCTGAATGGCTGGGGTCTCTGGGAGAATTAGTGATGGGGAAGACCTGCATTTTTGCAGGGTGCTGCACATACATGCTGTGAAAGCTTGCAGTTCGGGGGGGAACCCTGCAGTTCTCAGTAGCTGAAGTAGCGAGGACTGGCCGTGGGCATTTTTTATCCCACCTCAGGACGAGATGTATCGGTGCATCCATTTATCTATAGTCCGTTTCCAGAACTGTGCAAATGGGAGGTCTCTTGTTTCTCCCTGAACTCCCTGTCTTTCCCTGAAGAGTGTTGTGAGGCTGAGACAAACCTCCCAGCTGGGCTGCAAGAGGAGTTCAGGTGAGCTGGAGAAGTCTGTTTTCCGCTCCGACAGCCCGGTGTGCCATCTGTCCCAGGGCACGCTCCTGGGCCTTGTGCCAGTGTTTGCTTTGCTGCCTTGCTGAAGGATGTGCTGGATCTCTTTGGCTCTGGGATGTCACTAAGGATGTATTTCAGGTCCTGCTCACAGCTGACAAACGGTGTGATGGGCCAATGAGAAGTCTACGCAGAGTAGCCAGGAGATATTTTTCTGCTGTATTTTTCCTTAACTTAGTAAGAAGTTAAAGAACTGTTGGAAGCAACAGGAACACAGGAAGGCTGTAAAATACTACATAAACTAATAGAAAATGGATGTTTTCCCACCACCATGTAGTTTTCATTTCTATCCTCCAGGTGATAGAGGCAAACGGTGATTTTGGAAGGAATTCTGTTTCTCCACCTGAATGTCACTGCTTGCTCTGAGTTTAGACATGCTTTTTTAACTTGTTAATTTAACATCACCAGTGATCCACGGACACCTGGATATAGCAAGGTGATAAAAGTAACGTGTTGGAAGTCTCATACGTTCTGTATCTTCATGCTGTCATGAAGTAATGCAGCAGAAACATGAGAACATCACACTGGATGATAGGGCAACCCTGTATCTTCTTGCTGATGATGAGCAGACTGAATATTCCAGGGTAAAACTAAAAAGGAAAAGAATCCTTGCAGAATACGCAGTTGCAAAATGGCAGAGGATGAGTGATAAAAACAAGTGTGAACGTGTTTGATATGTGATGGTATAGACGGCTATTTTTAAACAAACAGGAAGTCTCGCTTATGGCTACTGTCTGATATAGAAAATGTATAGTTGTCCAAGGTTTAGTTAAAAAAAAAACCAAACAAAACAACAAAGCGTGGTACAATGAGTTGGAAGGATAAATGGCGAAAATACAAAAAAGGATTTTGATCTTGAATTTTAGTGTGGCTGCCTTTCAGCCTTACCGAGTGTCGTCTTCTCTTCAAACTGCCTAGTTATACAGGTTTGTTCAGATTTCCCTGGTTTTGTTTTTGTCTATCACTTTCCAAGTTAATTACGTGTAATGAAGGGAAAAAACCAAATCCAAGCCCTTTATGGGGAACCCATGATCATTTGCAGTGTTTGCATCTGGAGCCATCCATACCTAGATACTTGCAGTACGCTTTTCTGTTCTCCTTTATCTGTACCACTGCAAGAGACACAAGTTACGTGTCCAGCTGTTCAAAACCCATGGCTGGCTTTCCAGATTTGCAATAGTCTCTGCCTAGGACTTGGCACAGGAGCGTTCCCGTTATTTGTTCCAATGCTCATTACCTTTCTTTTTCAGTGCTGTAGTAGTTCTGTCCTTTATCTCTCCTGTGTTCCTTGCAGTCTTCTCTAGATTTGACTAATCCACATGATTTGGTATTATCTGCATAGGTCATCACCTCATTTCTCAGCCTCTTTTCTAAATCATGACTAATGACTGTAAATAACTCTGGTCTTAGTGTCTTGGGGCACCTCCTTGTTAATCTTCAGCCATTATATTAATTGACCATTTGATCCTAATCTCCCCCCTGCCCCTCCCTTCATCCCTCTGTCTAACTTGCAGCCAAAATGCCTGTCTGTGCACAACTGCTTAATTCTCCTGGAAGGTCTTACTGAGCACTCGGAGGCTTTTTGGAAGTCCAAAATAAGACGTTATCGCATACATCTTTATCTTCTATTTTGATGAAAAGCCTTTATCTGGCATGATTTTCCACACTCTAGCTGGGCTCCTTGACGATTCAGTGCGCTGCTGCGACTGCTACTGGCGGTCATGCTCGCTCCTTTTAGCGACTTGCTGGCTCTCCCGGAGTGGAGGATTGAGGTGGGCAAAGGACTTGAGAAGAGGTGTTTGTGGCAGGGCAAGAGGAGGAACTGGGGCAGGGAAACGAGCCCTTTCCTCAGCTTGCTCGTGCCATATTTCTGTCAGCGTGTCACAATGTCATCTCGGAAACAAAAGCAGAAGTGGGAATTGATTTAAGGCATTCCTGACAGTGATAAAATAAAGAAATTTACACTTCAAGATTATGTCCGAGTAGATCAGATTCTCTTCTGTCATTCACTCTCACCATTTCGGTATCAGGCGGGTTTTAAAAAACAGCTTTGCCCATTCTCTGCATTTTACAGTAGCTGTATATTTGGGGAATGGAACGATAAGTCTGGTTCTTCTTTTTTCTCTCCCTCAGCACCAATATAATAGGCCATGTTTTAAAGGCTAAGATTGCAGGATATCTGCATAAGTAAATATAAATCTTTTTGGCATTTCAATTTCCCCCCTGGAAATCTTGTTCTGGTGCTCGAGTGCTATGGAATTCTGGGAGCTTCTCCGGTTATTGCTGCCCTTATGAAAGCAGCTGTTCCATCAATGCTGTGGGTTTTGTTACTTATCAAGAAGGTAGAGGAATACAGGCGATTGGGGGAATAGCCTGGCTACTTCAATCCATTTCTTAGTCAACTGAGCATTACTGATGAAATAAATCACTTCCAGGGCAGTTACTCATTCTTGACAGTTGTGCAGCTCGGGCCTGTTAGTTACGCAGACACTTGCTCCCTGTCCCTCCGAACCCCATGGGTCACAACTGTTAAGACCAGCAGCACGCCTTTCCCCGGGTACGGCCCCGCCGACCGCTCTGTCTCAGTTCCTCTCTCGCTTGTGCTGTATTCCAGAGTTCCCCTCCTCCTCTCGAAGGAGGAGGCGACGGGAGCGCAAGAAACGCCACAGGACAAAAAGCGTTTTGACAAACGATTCCTGGTGAATTCAGGTAGAGGCCAGATGCTGCGTGCGGGGGCCAGATTATTGGCTTCACTGGTGCCGCGGTTGTATGAAGTGAGCACTTTGAGAAGCTTGTCGATGGGAGTCGCTGTGCCTCAGAGGACAGCAGTTTGACCTGGGGTTAACAAACCAGCTCAGGCTAGCACCCTATTTATTGTATGACCCTAAACAAGACCCATCCTCTTTGGTACCTCCTTGGCTATCATTTATGTGCCCTACTTATTAAGACCCTTGGCTGTTCTGGCACGAATAGCCTCTATACCGTACTTGGTACCGTGATGTGGGTCTGCAGCTGAAGCTGCCACATGCCGTTGCTGTGTACGGTGGGGTCTGGAAGCAGCGAAGTGCCATAGGCAGTGTTCCTGGGACCGAGAAGGAACTTTTCCTAGCCCTCAGGAAAAAGGTACATCTCGTCGTAGAAACAAGAAACCGTACCGCGTGGAAGGTTTAAGGCACTAGCCTCCCCAAAGGGCTAGCAGCACAAGTTGCGGATGCTCAGCCCATCTGACGGTCAGGGCTGCCCTGCCCATAGGGCTCAGGACTCCTGTTTAAGTGACCTTGTACTGAAATCCACGAATAGAATGTTCTCTGTCATTGCTTGGTGGCGGGTTATTTCAGACGGGAGGGTCGGGATGGAATTGATCCCAAAACATGGGCCTCCTTCACGCTGCTGCCTCCTGGTGCGCGACTAGGCATTTGTAGATGGTTCTCGGTGGATGAAATGTTAGACTTTGTCTCTTATGCTCTTGGGTGGCTGTTGAGATTTTTTTGGGGGGGAAGTGATAGATAGATGCGAAGATGGGAGACAGATGGATAGACAAAAAGACAGGATCAGATACTAGATGAGTTACAGTTGTAGCCTTAATGCATGTGCTGTCTTAATGCTGCAATATTAGCACAGCATCAGAGTCCCTCTACATCTGCCCCCCTTCCTCCAACTGTACCGATTTATATGAAAATTAAGATTACAAATTAAAACCAGGCTATCCTGGAGTTTTCCAGTTCATCAGCCATCCAATAAAAATGATGTCGAGCCTGTATGCATAATTCCCAGAAGATTACTTTGTCCTTACAGCTAAGCTCTGTCCCTGATATAAAAGATCTCTATCTAGTTTTATTGAAATAAAGAACTAACATCATAATCCCAATATTGAGGTATAATCTTCATTATCTCCTGACCCTCTTGAGATTTTTTTCCTACCACCCCCGTTCTATTCTGCTTCAGATTTATTTCATTTATAATCCCTATGTGTTTACCTTTATTCAGATGGGATTATAAACCAAATAAATAAAAAACCTCCCCCCCGCAACATACCCTAACATACAATAAATAACCTTCAGTTCAGTAATCACGCTCTCATGCGTTAGGCTGAGCTATTCAGTGCACTGGGCTCGATTCTTGCTTCCTCTAGGGTTGCCGTTACACCACAGCAGCACTGCCCGGGAGCCCTTTGGCAAAGGCGTGTGTTGCCTGAACAGCACTACGGCTACCCTCCCCTTTGTATTTGCTCGTGCTTTGATCCCCCGTGCTTGCAGCCACGGCGCAAAGAGGACGCGGTATAAATGTCAATGGAGGTTGCAGACAGGTAGGCTAGCACGTGTTGGTAGCCTGCTCCTGCTAAGCGTACCTCCTTTACTTGGCTTTTGAGTATTTATGTTTTATCTTTCTGCCGAGTGCAACTCAAAGGCAAAGAATTACAATCAGCTGATGTGGTTTTGGTGACTTCTCCAAAAACTCTGTTCAGCTAAACCCGATGAATGGCTTTTTGTTTTTGCGAGGACCTTAATGGCCGTAGGCTCTGCCTTGGGCTGTTAACTGCCTTAGTGGTCAGTAAATAATGGCCAAAATGCTTTATCAGATTACTGCTTGCTTGCTTTTTCCATGTGCGGAGCACTGTTTCTATGCTGTAGGAGAGCCAAAGTGGTAAAGGAAGGAGACCTACACCTGCCTTCTCTCATTAGTCAAATACAGGGGAACTGTTGCTAATCTCATGGTCAAGGGTCTCTGATTACATCGGAGGGCTAACACAAAATCCAGCTGTGCCAAAAAGGAAGGCAGGCTTTTGGAGGCTGAATTCAGTAGTGGTGAGAAAGTCTTCGGTAAACCTCTTTGCTCTTAATAATCACTGGAATATTTACTTTTCATGGAGAAGAGAGCAACCTCCAAGTACGAAGTGCAAGCGGGAAAAGTATTGATTTGGTGTGGTGTGGGGTGTTTTGTTTGGCTGGCTTTTTATTGACTCTTTCTGATTTCTGAAAGAATAAAGGGTGATTTTTGTCTTTAAGAGGATCTGGCTCCGAGCTTGCCAAGTTCCTTCCTCGTAGCTATTTCAGAAGTCTTAGTACGGCTTGCGCTGAGTTGTCTGAATGTTTCAGCAGAGGTTTTTCAGAAGCGTGCAAGGGAATTAGACACGCACGCCTGCTTAAGTAACCAAGCACTGTGGGCATCCTTGACAAGGCCAAGGAGGAGCTTGCTGTACTTTCTTTTGCTTCTCAGGTAATCTGTAGAGCTCAAAGTAACCAAAGGTCTTTCCCTGAGCACAACAATGATTTATTTGTTTGTTTGTTTATTTTTGGTTATGCGTTTTTGCACAGCTAACGCACAAGGCGGGCGGTCCTGGTTTGATAAAAGTCCCTGACAAAGCACCCGCTGATGTCTCGGGTGCTAGGATTGTTGGAGAGAGTTTTAAACACATGGCGACGTGCATTGTACGGCTTCATGGCAGGCTGGAATTCTCGGAGGCGTTTCAGCAGCGTTTCTTTAGGCGCTTAAAGAGTAGTCACGTGCCTAAGGGTTACGTAGACTGACAGTACAAGTGTGGTTTGGTATGGGGACATGAAGTTCAATTCTGGCTGTGGTAGTGCGTGTTCTGGCGGCCTTGGTGTCTCCCTGAGTTTTTTCAGTGTGCATGAAATGAGGTTGGAAATACTGGTGTTCAGTCAGAAGAACTTGGAGAATCCAAGGGGAAAATGGCAGCGATGTAGGCATATGTGACATAAGAGGAGAGCATTTTGTTTGCTACAACGAGATATCGTGTTGCATTGCTAAAATTACTGTAATTCTTGTCCTGGAGTACCGTAAGCATGTACTTAAGAAAAAAATCACCCAGGTAAGCTGAGGTTATTCCTTCTGTGTCTCCATCTGCTAAGCTGATAACACAGAGACATATTGATGAGGGCTCAAGGAAAACATGAAATATTTCATCAGTAAGATAATACCACACAGAGACAGATGTTGGGAAGCTGTAACGTTTAAAAATAAAGAGATAAACACATGCTTGCAGGAGGGATGAAAAAGGTTTTTTGTTGGTTGTTTGTTGGATTTTTCTTTGGTGTTTTTTCTTTTTTTTTTTTTTAATTTTTTTAAATTTTTTTCCCTGCGTGGGCCGAGTGGGAGGAGGGAAGGGAGAACAAGGAGCTGGAAGAGGAAGAAGCTGCAGCAGAACACACACAAAGTGAGGAGCTATTATTTACCTGAAGGCAGACTGAGGGGGTAAATCCTGCTGCTTTAGGATAAGCAGCTTCATGGGAGTAAGGGAGGAAAGTGAGCTTAGGAAACTTTTTAACCTGTGTCTGCTCTTATACGTACCAGCTGCGCTGCTGCTTTATGGCAGACTGTTTTATTCTTTAACTGTGAAGCTTTACTCTGAACTAGTCAGACATAGGCGATGGGTATTGCTTGACTTTAGGGGGTAGAAATGATTAAGAGGCCCACTGTTGGGAAGGCCTTTTCCATGCTACAGGTAGCTAGTGGGTCTGATTGGGTTATATTTGCCTGTAGGTATCTTAGAGTTGTGTCTTTTGGCGTGCTTATTGCTGCTGTGGTGTGTGGCATGCACTGCCGACTTTCTCCTTTGGAACAGTTCCGCTTCAGTTACGTTAGCCGTGGCATTACGGTGCTCTTGAGTAGCTATCCCTGAGCCTTGCTGTAATGCTACCCCCCAAGCGGTAAAAGTTCTGAAGAGTCGCCCTTTGAGCAAGCTCTGTTTTACCCACACAAGCCATTTAACAGCAGCTGTAAGCAGTTCAACTGATCTGTTGGGTCATCAAATCAGGATTGCCTTGTAGAGGTGTTCTGCATGCTTTCGCAGGCTGCGGGGTGAGGGGGATAAGAAATTGTAAGTTTTAACCAGAGGTGCTCCAAAAGAATTGGATATCGATGAGCTTGGGTACCTAGTGCCTAGGGAGGAAGGGAAGTCTCCCCTTCCCTAGGGATGTGTGAGCCTGTCGCTGGCTTCCGTCTCCAGCAAAGCTTCCGGCACCTTGCAGTACTGGTGCCGAAGGAGGAAGCTGCTAGCGAAGCCTTGTGCCTCTGCAGGTTGCCATCACGAGTCGGGTACCGGCACCGATCGAGGGCTCCCGTGCGATTCTTCAGTGGCACGGCTTCGTTTAGGGTGCCTGTCTGGCAGTGACCCAGCGATCCTGCTTGGAAGGGGAACTCTGATAATGGGTGTTGTCAGGAAGGAGAAGTGGTCTGACGCCCCGTGGGATGGGCAGAGCAAACGTCCTGGGCATGGATTCAGTGGTATAGGGTGGGAGGTGGGCAGCCAGACCCCCAGATCATACTGCTGTGGAAGTGGGACGTGCTGTGGAGTCTCCCCCGCCTCAAAAAAAATTAATAAATTAATTGAAACACAGCATCCGGTATTTGTTACCCTTGCTCTGGGCTCAACAGTTACTTCAGTGGCCTCGGCACGTGGAATCGCTCGGAGGTAGAAATGCGCTCGGCATGTAGGAAAGAGGAAAGCAGATTTCCAGTAACGGATGAATCGGTACATGGCTTCCCATCTGAAGTTAGGCCTTGAAAATCAACCTCTGTTTGCTGCAGTCCTGCTTAATCTTGTTGTTTGGCAAGTTAGCTTCTCTTTTCTGGTCGCTTATGGCCTCTTCTTCCTCTTTATCCCACTTCTGTCACCTTCATTACATATTAGCGTAGTCTATATTTTCTTCTTGATTCCCCACCTCTAGCTTTCCTTCAATCTAATCCTTCTGACGGCTCATATTTCTAATGGTACATAGCAGTGTTTAGCCTTACTGATTCATTAGTACCTCCTCTCAGTGGTGCGGTGTTTGATGTCACCTGCTACAGCGCCAACCCTATCAAGGAATTCTCTCTTTTTCTCTTTTCTTGCTTTATCCTGCCGCTGAGCTCTACTACCAGGAAGACTCCTTTGCTGCCTTGTTTGGAAACTACAGCTTGCTTTTCTTTCCCAGGAGGTCCTGGACTGAGGGGCACTTGACCCCCAAGCACCCCACATCCTGTGGGTGTCTGGAGTCAGAAAACAGCACTTAGTCAACTCTTCGGGTTACTTTTGGTGGATAGATCAGTAGAGGAGTCATCAAATAAGGGATGCGCCTTCCTCTTTACAAAGTGGGTTCTGTGGGAAGTAGATGAGTGATGTATAATGCTGAGACTTAAGACTCAGCGAGGCAATGGGCAAGTCATTCTGTCCGAGGTGGGCAGGACACTGCCGGTTATTTTGGGGATTGTCCCGATGATCCTTTGATTCACTGAGTGGAGCGTGAGAGAGTTTTCTGTACCTCTTGGCAAAGTACAGAGAGCTTGAGTGACTCGCCACCGAGGAGGGTTGCTTTTAGAATAACGCGATGGATGACAGTGCCAGGGACATTCCGAACGCTGTATGACCTCTCAGGTTCCCTAAAGGTGATATACATCATGTGCAAATGTTGCCATCTGCAGAATTCTTCTTTATGAGGAATTTCCAACTCTGCCTTAAGTGGGAAGCTGGAGTGACAAAGTGATGGTGTCACTTTGCAACTGGCCCTTGAAGGATGGTCCATTCACTTCAGTAACCATCTGTATAGTCCTGCATGCCTGATGGAATGTTTGTTGTGTTAGGCTGAAATAAAGAAAACAGTCTTTGTGCTTCTTGTCCTGAGATTCCCCGTGAGTTTAAAAGCCTTCAGAAAAGTTGTCCCCTTTTGGCCAGAAGAAAGATAAGTTTTGAGCTGGAGCACGGGCTGGAGGTTTAGCATTGGTGGAAGCTTTATGAATTTTAAGTGTTAAAAAGATCAGTTGAAACAGATTTCCTCCCTCCTCAGCATGAGAATCAGCCTTATGTTTGCCTTTGATTAATCAATTTATGTAGCAGGTGGAAATAGCAAATTACATACTTAGTTACTAGCAGGAGTGGCTTAAAGAGATAGAAACATCAAAAATAGATGTTTGAAAAAAATAAACTCCGAAGTCGTGTAATGTCAGTGGCCAGATGTTGGTAGGAGGGATGTATGAGCGGCAGTTGGTGATAGATTCCCACCTTAATGATGATTGTATGATTTTGTAGTAACTCTTGCTTGGCCACTTCATCACCCGCTGCTTGCATTAGCCTTCCTGCCTGAGGCCCCTTGAAGAAGGGTGGAAGGAGCGCCGAGTTGGTTCTGTGTGAGTGAGGTGGCTCTGACTTGGGCTAAGATTCCAGACTCGCCCCTCGTGCCAAAGGAGTTTTCGCTCAAGTGAATGGCGTGCACTTGGGGCACGGTAAAAGGCAAAGGATACGTATATGGGTATAGGAAGAACAAGTAGAGTCGGCTAATACAAAAGGAAAGACCCTAAAAAAGTGAGAGACTTGGATTATCTGAGTTTTCCTGTGGGCTTGAGGTGTCAGGCACTTGATCTTCCTGTGCCTCTGCGATGTCCGAACCTCTTGAATGCTTATGAAAGTTTTGCTTGGACCCCGACTCTCAAAAATATTTGGTAACTTTTTAGATCAGGCAGGGCGAATAGTGTCAAAGCAGATTACGTGCCTACTTCCTATTAAGTGAGAGGGGGTCCGGTATGTAACCTGCTTTGAAAGTCTTGCTAGAATATGCTTGTCCATAGGTGCCCAAGTATTAATTGGGCTTCTGGTGTTATCCGTAACTGGCTTCTGTTGGAGCTAGTACTGACTCCTCATGGGCTCAAAAAACAGTGGGAGAGAAGATGCTGACACTCGCACTGGCTGTGTAGCCGGTCCACAGCCCTCTTGTTCTCTTCACGCAGTCTTTTTGTACTAAATAACTCCGAAACTATTGCTTGTTTTAGTATAAATAGCATTTAAAAGGCTCAGAAAAGGGCTAAAATTCAGCTATACTACTTCCTATCAAATTCCCTTAGGTGTTTTTGGTTTTATTTTTTACAAAGGCAGGAAGCGTTGTGCAAGGCACGGAAAAGAAGATGGCAAACTGGGGCGTGAGGAAAGAGGGCTTGAGTACCGTTAGGGGCAGGAACGCCCATCATAAGAGACAAGGCTGGAAGACTGGCTTGGTGCGACTTGTGTGATGGCATCTGTCTAGGAATATGTCAGGGAGACAAGCTGTTTAAGCCGAGAGGTGAAACGGGCACGCGAGGTATCAAGTTATAAAACAATTTGCCAGTAGGGGATGTAAGGACGAAGATCGTAACTGGTATTAAATGAATTAAAGAGGTTCTGTGTGGGTTAGCAAGGTTGCGTTAGGCCTCTGATAGCTTTGGGTGTGATACAGGAGGCTTCTCTATATGCACCTTTTTCAGTGTATTAAATTGCCTTTTGTTTGTTCTCTTAGGTTCACTCTTTGAACAGGATGGCTAGTAATGCTGTGCTCTGGAGAACCTCGTCGGGGGAAAAAAAGGCAAGATTGGACAGTTGTTCCTGGTGCCGTAAATGCTTCCTCACCGGTGAGTATTCCGAAAGCATATGTGCCCGTCCCCCCAGCAGTGCTAGAATAACTGCAGTTGTGTTTGAAATGCATAGTTTCTGGCATATCTAGGGCAAGGTTATAGTTGGAATTTACCCAGGTTGTCAGTTTAGAACTTAGTTGTGTATTTGGTTACATCATTTGCCTTATAATTAGTTGTCTGGTGAAATTAAGAGCAGCCTATTTCAATGAGTGCTTACGTGAGCACGTAGCAACTTGGTGCTCAAAGGACGACTCCAAGAGCAGAGGAAGCGTGAGCTAGCTCTGGCAGCCCACCCGGCTGAGCAGCCGGGCCCTGGGTGCTTGGCACGGCTGTGCAGCGGTTGCGCTGCTGCTAGCTCCCCTGGCTGCCGGTTCCCCGTCTCGGGCAAACTGGCGGTCTGTCGGTGCGATAGCTTTTAACTGACCTGACCGCATTGTTTCAGCTGAACCGGAGCTGTTGAATATTTCGACACCTCTCTCATCCAGGAAAGCTATTTTAATCATTAATATCAGTTTCTCAGCTGAGAATACCGAATAGCTCAACCTGCACGTAGCACCGCAAAACGTGCGTGTCTCCTCTCTTGTCTGTTATTCCCACCTTCCTCCTGCTGCCTTGTTTTTACCTCTCTCCAAGCAAATTTGCGTGATGTCTGTTTGCACTTAAGTGCTTCTAATAGCTATTCCAACATGGGTAACCAGGCAGCGTTATTTGCTGAGCCTCAGTTTTCCCAGCTGCGGTATGGGCTAATTGCTTTAATAATGTTCTCATGATTTGAATGGACAGCGGAGTAGCTACACGTGGTGTTAGTAATATGAAGGGTCATTGAAAGTGCAGGGAAGTGTAGATGTCTGTAAGTCATGGGCTTCTTAACAAAAACATCTTCAAGCAATTCGGAGGAAAAAATTTTTTTAGCCCTAACATCGCTAGACAAATCTATGCAGGACATAAAGTATTTTCCAAAGTCTTCAGTAAATATTAATAAACTGATGGTTATTTTAAACGCAAATGTTTCATTAACCATGGCTGGTTGTGGGTTGAGTTCCGAGAGATCGTGCTGTAAGGAATGGGTTTTTTGGCTTCTTCAAGCCCCTGAAGTGTGAAATCTGTTGAATTGTGAGGAATTAGGCAAGAAAGGTGAGTATCAAGATGTAAGATGCTGACTTCAAGCTAAATGGCGGAAAGTTCTGGGTCCGAGATTTAAGTTGGAGTTCTCTGTGAGGCAGATAAGCACTGCTGAGCAGGTCTGTGGGACCTGAAGCGGTGGTGCTGTCGTCTTAGACTAAAGGCTACCAAGACAGACAGAGAGACATGCAGTTGTTTGCCTGTTTTCTGCTTTTTATATCATGAGTGATGACAAAATGGAGCCTAACATGAAAGAGTTCCTGGGGAAAACGAGCAGTAGCTTCAGAGTCGGGCTTTTAATTAAGCTGCTCAAGTGAAACTGCCGTGTCTGGGGTCTGCATGTGTGTCCTGAGAACCCCGAGGGCTGTTTGCCCGAGAGCAGCACTGTACCTTATTAAACAGCTGTTGGTGCCAGCGACGGATGCGAGTTCAAGTATGTGCTTCTGTTCTGCCCAACGACACGCCGCCTCTTTCCTTTGTAGTGTGGCTGCCTGTAACGGATATCATTGCCTCGAGCAGCCTCTGTTCTGGCCAAAGGATTGCATTTGAATATCGGAGCTAACGCCTAGTGAAAATCTAAGGTGTGCAAGCAGTAAGCACTATCTTTTTCCTTTCCTTTTTTCAAGGGAAGGCTTTCGTCGTTCAAGCCTTTTGCAGTTTGCCAAAGCACTCCGAGAGATGACTTTCCCTGCCCATAATGCAGGAACTCTTTACGCAAAGCAGCTCAACATCATGAGCGTAGGCGGGGTGTCTCATTTGGGAAAGTGGTTCACAAATAGCACTTCGCCACTCGCAAACCGGTAACGAATGATGCTTATTTTGAATATTGGCCTTCCTCAGCTTTTTTGGCGGGTTGTGTCTCTCTCGGGTTCGCGTGCTGTCTCTCGGCTTCGCCCTCAGCAACGCAACATGGATGGGGAATGCAAAACATCCAGCAGTGGGAAGAAAGGTGACATGTTGGTCACTAGTCTCCTGCCTCACTTGGCTAACGGAGGCGTGAGGGTGTGCTGAAGGAATGTCACCGTTAAGGTGGGCCCAGGACAAGAGGTGTGCCTTTAGGGGAATATCGCAGGGCAAGCATCCAGAGAATAGGGGAATATCGCAGGGCAAGCATCCAGAGAATTTGCCCGCCTCGTTCTCCTGGGCACGCCAGCTGCTCTCACCTGCACCGCAGCGGCGTCTGCGGTTGCGCCGGGCTTGGGCCTGAACAGCAGCCCCGTCGCTTAGCCGCGTATCACCTGGGTCTCGTAGTGTCCCGTCGGGTCGCTCCGCGGGCTGCGGCACCCTGCTCCGGTGAGGCCGCGGCGATGCTGGTCGCTGTCTTCGAGATAAATGCTCTTGCAGTGGGAATGCACCAGCAGGATTTTCCTTAAATGTTCGCTTCCTCAGCAGTTGTAAGGGCGCCTTGGGTGGGTTTAAATGAGTCATTCCTTCTAAAACCAGACTGTCAGGCTCCCTGCTTCCCATCAGCTAGATGCAAACGCTGCTGCTGTTAGCTGTGAAGGTTGCAGCAGCTGCTTCGTAAGCCTCCTGCGTGGCTACGAACCTAATTCACCATGGGGTGGGTTTTTTTTCTGTCAGCGAAACCTGCAATATAATATATGTGCATGCTGCTAGAAAAAAAGGTGAATCGGCTGCATACATCACCTTTGACTGACTGCTTCAGCCTGCGAAATATATCCGAGGTCATAATATCAAGGCTGGAGCCATCCTGAAGCCCCAGGGAAACAAGGGAAGGATATTTGAAATGCCAGCAGGAGACACATGGGCAGCTTTACTTTTTAGCTTGCACCTGTTAAGAAACCGGATATCTCTGTATGCATGTGTGGAAATTACCTCAAAGCGTGGGTCTTTGTGCAAGTGGAGAAAGAAAATGCGAAGCAGCCGCAAGAAAGCGCTACCCGCTCGTTAGGTGCTGGGCTCTCGTGGAGTGCCAACAGAGAGCAGGCTTAACCTGGCGCTTTAACCATTCGTGCAGAGCTGGCGAACAGGACACACGGGGCTAGCGTGTCAGCTACGCTGTGCTCCTGACCCGATCGAATTAAGCCCGTGACTGCGTTATTTAGCAAGAATTAGTTTGTGCGTTTTCCTGGCTACAGAACGTCACAGTCTTTACCACCTTTTCCTGCCTGCTGCTGAAAAGCACTGTACAGTAAATGCTTGGCATTCATCATTTCACATCTGGGTAATGAGTCATTGGCAGAAATGCCTCGGGCAATGGCCCAGTCAGAATCGGGAGGGCTGTGTTCTCTTCTGCGGCTCTTAGGGCTGTGCTGCAGTGCTAGCGACCAAGCGCTGCAGTGAAACGCTGTGCGACTTGCCGATAACGTGGTACCGCTGGTGAAATGGTTTGCCAGTTCATTTCTGTACTTCGGAGCGTGAACACTTCCTCGAAGTGTCCGTAGCTTACACATCCCTGGTGATAACACATGAGCAGAGGGTTCTTTTTCTCTTAACGTGTAGTTTGTGGAATTTAAGTCCAGGTGGAGCAAGGTGAGGACTTTGCGGCTTCTGACTGTGAACTGTACAGAGCACCACCAGCAGAAGCATTCAGCTGATGCGGTGGTGATGCTTTTGCGGTACCGTAATGGCTTATTTATAATTATCTGAGAGATCAAGAACGCAGATATGAAGTGCATATACCAGTCTCACATCAAAAAGCAGGTGCATCATAGGAAATATCATAGCCTAGCCCATAAAGAAACCTTTTACAGCCTTTGCCTTTAGTGTAACAGTATCTGAGAGGTCTATTTTGTGCCCTCTTCCTCTTGAAATAGACTTTGGACTGTGCTGGCGGCTTTGGTGTATCAAAAGGATTTATTGGCTTCTGTGATCAGGAATAAATTTGTTTCTCTACTGCAGTGCTGAAACTCGCAGCGCAATGTGTAGTGCTACCAGGTGGCAAGAGCTCGGTGTGCGGGTAGTCCAGAGGAAGCTACAGACTTGGTCGTTAAGCAATGCGGGGCACTCAACAGCACTTCCAGCCGCTCCTTTTTGTAGGAGAAAAGCAGCTGGTCGGGGTGTGTGTGTTGAATTGCGTGCAACTCCATGGGTTGTTTAGTTTTTTTTTTTTTTATTTCTACAGAATTTAGCACAGAAATGAGGCAGGTACTGCAAATAGCTTACAGTTAAGCATATGAAAGAAATAACTGGTGATATTGTGGGCGATTTTTGCCTGAACCTTTTCGAAACTAGCCGAGAGACTTTAGTTGTGCTACAGCCATATTCCAAAAGCGTACGTCTTGAAACCTGCCAAATGCTAGGGGGATTTGTTCGTTTGGTTTCGTGAAGAGCCTGGGAAATGCCCAGCAAGATACCTTGAGAACAACAAGAACAAATGAAATTTGTTCTGATGCAAATGGTAGGATTTGATCTCTGTTGGCGGAGCATGCAAAAACGCAGAGTGCAGTGATTTGACCCCTTATGCAGATTTAATGGTCATCATGAGGCAGGACCTGAGGATTGATGAACCCCAACTAGATTTGGTCTATTGAAAATACACGTATCTACTTCACATGGAAACAGTGGAAAGCTGGGGAAAAATACTGTCTAGGCTTCTGATTAAGATTTCTTGGAGAAAATAAACCAGCTGTCTTGTGTGTTGACAAGAATACGGTTTGAGTTATGCTTTGACAATAAGCAACGCAGCAGCGGCCAACTGCAAGGGCCAAGGACACATGCGAAGCTGCAGGACCTGAAAAGCTGTCTGAAGTGACTCTGTGTCTCGAACCCGACTTAAAAGGTTCGGAGACTCAGAGGAGCATGGCCCGATCGAAAGCCAAGTTCTTTGAAGGTCTGCAGATGGAAACATGCCGGAAGAGGGCTGGCTCAGAGCACTTCATTATTATGAATGCCTGAATAATGTTCATACTTTGTCATTGCTCACTTTTATGGGGGGGCTGGCTTCGGATGCAGTATATTATGCAATGGTTTTGTCATGTATCAGTGACGATATTAACAGTCTAAAGCTAAACAGGTTCTGAGGAAATGAGGAGGAAAAAAAAATGACTTACTATATTTACCCTGAAACAAGATTCAATCTGCCACTGTATTTAATGCTGTATTTTTCATTATCTCACAAGCATATGTTGGAACCGCTACAGATGATGAAGTTAGCTGCTGGGCAGAGCTATCATCAATGCTTTCCATCTTTATTTTAATAAGAGGAACGAGCAAATTGTTTGTGACCTTTGTCAAGGGCTTCCTGGAAGACAAGAAACCTAGCTGCAACAGAATCACTAGCCTGGAGCCCTGCTGAATATTCAAAGCTTTAGCCCTGAATAAAATGTGCTGTAACAAAGCCATTGTGTCTGATGGAGCCATGTCTACTACAAAAGACAGGGATCTAACAGCAAAAGTTAAATCTTTTCTTCTTCCTTACACTTCTGGAACAATGTCGGCAATATGGTGTTTTGTTTAACTGCTCTGAAAACGTACATTCAAGGCAGGAAGCTTAAAATTGCATTTCCTTGGCAGCTGGCTCATCGCGCATATGCTGCTGTGGAAAAAAAAAGAAGTGGGCTTTTGGGTTTTTTAGGAAATAAAAAGCTGACATATGTGCTCTTCGTATGTGTCACATAAGGGGCATGTCCCCTATGGCCGGCAGCATTTAGGACCGGGGAGATGCCACTTTTGGGTGGCTCAGACAAAGAGAGCCTTCTGTGAAGTTAAGCACATGATATGGTATCAAGCAAGTAAGAATGCTGAGGCATGAATGGGGCCGTACGTGTTGAAGAACAGGAGCAGTTAAAAAATGACTTCCTGGCATGGAAGGGGTTCCTATAGATCCCCCCCGCCCATCCCTGGACTGTCGGGTGACAGTCTCCCTGCTTTCTGTAGTCTGTAAGATACGACGTGGGAAGGGCTCGGTCCTGGGGTTCGTATCAGAGCCTTGATTTAGCTCTCGGCAGTGTTGTGAGGTGTCTCATGAATTCCAAAGGCAGTGCCTGGTGCACTCTACTGTGACCAGGGTGTTTCTGATTAGATGTGTTTAAAAACAAGCAAACAAACCAACCACCAAAAACCAACCAACCAACCAAAACCACCCAACACAAACACCACCCAACACAAACACCACCACTTTACCCCACCAAAAAAAAAAAAAAAAAAAAAAAAAAAAAAAAAAAACAAACAACAACAACAAAAGACCAAAACCCAACCCAGTATCACAGGGTCCTGATGGCCAGTCGGTAGGCTCCCTGTGGTAGCCACTCCAGGGACTTGAATCGTCCCTCAACAATAATTGTTTTGACATTTTTATTTCTGCAGTTCTTAGCAGTTTGTAGAGATGGAGGATGTACCAGATGCTGTCTCTTGAATGACGTATAGACTTTGCAGGTGATCTGAGACAAAACACTTCATTGCGGATGTTTAAGCCAAATGCTTAACCAAATCGGAGCTTCCCAGGACCATATCATATAGAGGGAAAATAAAATATTCAGTAGAAGTGATAATACATGAAATAACACGCAAAACTGAGCAATATTTGGTGGATTTCTGACAGCTGATAAACTCTTTACATGCTATCAGGTGAATGCCAACGCAGTAATTGTTACTTTGCACGGTGCTGGGGTTGGAGCTGGCAGCAGGCAGTTACTTGTCAACCCCCAGGGTTGTACAAGGACGTGAGCAGTTCAGTTCACTCTTTGTGCCAGTGGATCTTGAGATGAGGGATGAAACCGCCTGTGTGGTAAAGGTACAGGGCTTGTAATACGACTGGGCTGGTGAGCTTGGCGAGGTTTCTGTGGGGCTGTGAACTTCTTGGTTGCAATGGTGTGGAGCGGGGTACGTTATCTACGTTATTTATGTACCCGCTTTTGGGTTCTCTACATCTTGGAAAGCAGGTTCTCTTTCATCTCCTTCAGCTTACCCTTTTTAAACTTGGCAGCTGCTACAGAACAGTCCTTGTAGCTCCTGGAGAGAGCTTTTCTCCAAGAAGGAAATAATTTACAGCCATATCTCACCTTTTCCAGATGTATCTCCACTATGTAGGTCAATCTCATTGCTGGACGCAGGCTGAGAAACAGAAGTCCGCGTTGTTACGGGAGATGCGGTATGACAGACCCTCTTGGAATAGGTTCACACTTAGCAGAAATACCTCCAACGAAATGGTGGCTGGGTACGAAGAAGGATCCACGTACAGACAAAGGGATAAACCTGGGTTGTGCTTCACAGCTGGATGCTGAGAAGGAGTCAAGAACAGGACAGGACTCCCGAGCTAAGTAGCAAAAGCAGGCCAGAAATTTCCACGATAGGGTTGCATCTCAGTTCAGTGTTTCCACACTGTGCGTTTTACTACTAATGTTAAACTTAAGCTAAATTTCTGTATGCTAGATATTAACCACTTCAGGTTCTTTCTGAACTAAGTGTCGTATGTAAGCGCAACTCCGCCTTTACCTGGGTAAAACGACTACAGTTGTGTGCGTACCTGAACAAATATGTCCCTACCTGCTATCTCTACAGATGGTGACTGACTCAGTGTCTACACTTGCATGAGATGGTACAAGAAGGTGTTCTGGGCACCGTTTTTGTAGTTAGATGAATTTGTTTTGGCATCAGCTCCTCACTGGTCTCTGAAATCTTATATTTTTCTTCTGTGCATGATACTCCGATGCCTTGATACTAGTATTTCGCTCAGTACTGTATCGTCACAGACGTTGAGTGAAATTGCTTGTGGGCGTCTAAGGAAGTACAGTTACGGGTGCTGATTTAAGCAGGCTGTTGTGGGGCCCGGGACACTTGAGCTTGAAAACTCCAGAACCGATACTTCCCCTTGTATTGGGGTAATGGCACAGCAAAAGCAATGCGTGGTGTCTTGCCGTGTGCAGCAGCAGTGAACTCAAACACAGCAGGGTTTTATGTGACCTGGTGCCTGCGGCCGCTCGTTTGGGTGGTGATAAAAAATGGCTATGTGATTTAGAGTTTCTCGCAGCAGTTAGCAGTGCGCTGTGCCCAGCCGTTCTGCATTTCTTTCATTTCAGGTGAGCTGAGGATGTTTTTTGTTGGCAAGGGGCTTCTGTAAAACGGCTAAGGAAGCTACCCTGAATTGCCCTTGGAAAACAAAGCAAGTGGCTGTGACCCAGAACGGCAGAGCTCTTAAGTCACCTCTTGGCACCTTCTTCCAAAGGCTTCAAACTATTTCTTGCACCTGTGAATTGCTGGTGCTGTTCACTAGGATTATTTTGATGTTCGAGGCTTCAGAAATAGCATGTCTGAAAACAGGGGGAGCCTACACAATCATTTCTGGCATTAATGCCTCTGTGCAAAACCATCTGGTGGAAAGCTTGGAGTGCTGAATGAAAGGTGTAAACCTGGATTAGCATTGATATGGTTTTCTATTGGTTTTGGCTCATTCACATGTCACTGGATGTTATCCAGGCTCCCTTAGAAGAGCCAAGATTGCCATCATACAGTGTAATGCCATATGTTAAGATTCATATGACATATTACCTAAAAGTCATAAATTATTATACTGTGTCTCTTTACAGGGCTGTGATTAGAAATGTTTATGTAAATGCACCTTCCAAAGAAAAATGGCACATGATGTTAAACAACGGTATGCATGGCAGCTCTAATGAGATACTTTGACTCAGTCAGGATGTTGCCTTGAAAACAATCTGATCCCAGTATAATGAGAAATTAATGTCTTTTTTTAAATGCACTGATCTTAGATGAGGTTTCTGCTGGGGCTGGCATCGCTGGGGAAAATACTCTGCAGACTCTAATAACGAAGCGATCGTAAGACAAAACTGCAGAATGTACCGTTCTGCAAATTAAAAATACGCGCTCTCGGGTTTGTGGCATAACTCACTGTAGTGCGTTGTTACTAGCTGATGTGGACAGGACTCGGGGTATGCGTTCCACCCGTCGACGCTTTTTAATTGCTAGGTTTCGTGAAGACCGCTTATGAAAGAGTTCAAAGGGACCGTCGGCTATTACTCGAGTCGCTTGGAGGAGAAACTGCCTCTGTATAAATCCAGCTTTGCCAGAGCTTCCCAATGATTGCCTTATAGCTGTGGCCCTCTCCAGAAATAGGTGTCTCTAACGAAGTCCTTGCCTATGGGACTTCCCTGGGCGTGCAAGTTTTTGGCTCTGGCATTCTGTCTGTGCCACTTGATGGAAATCCCGCATGCACACACGTAGGTATGGACACATGTCATACTCTGATATATGACCCTAAGGCAAAGATTTCACTTGGGCTTTTAAAATGCTTCCATAAAAGTGAAAAAGTTATTCCTCCGTTGAACTCCTATTTTTCTTGTATACCTTAATGCATCTCAAATTCTGCCAGTGATAATGGGGTGTGTTACACCTCCTAAGTCAGCTGTAGATTTTCTCGATTTGCTGCTTCAAAGACAGAGACGGAAATCAAGTGAGCAAAGATGAATATGCTTAGTTAGAAACTGAGATAAATATTTATTTGGAAAAAAACCAAACAGCCCACCCCACCATAATTAATCAATCAGATGGTTTGTTTGTGTATCAAAACAGAGGACATTTAACAATTCAGACTAGACATTGGATTAAAAAAACAAACAAACAACAAAAAAAAACATTTAATGCTGAGAATAATGTGGTGGTTTTGTCCAAAAACAATAGATTTTCAAAACAGATAAAAGGATCCGATCATTCTAATTATCACTAAGTCACTTTCTCTCCCTGAGAGATTATATCCAAGCTTTGTAGCGGGTCTAACTGCACTTTGCCTTCTGTAATCCGTTGCAATATTTGAGAAGAGTAATAGTGATGCAAAATGGTGAAGATGTAAATCGAGGGGTTGTATCAGTTTTGAATGGGAGCATTCAAAGAAGCAGGCAAGCCAGAGGATACCACTGGCTCGTTTTGAAGCGCAGATGGACTTGCACAGTGTTCGCGTAAGCTCTTGGATTGTGACTTCTGCTCGTTCTTCGCAGAGGGTGCGTCTAAACCGGGCCCCCCTCCGCTGCGTCTGTAAACCGTGGTGGCTGCTCTGACTTGACCTAAGTTGTAGTCTCTGACACCTGTGCCAACGCGCAGCGGTGCTGCGTGTGCGCCGGCGTATTTTCTTGCGCGTATGTGTGGCACATAGATATCTGCATCTGCCTTTTTCTTGTCATCCTCGCGTCGGCGTCGATGGGCGCGCTCCCAAGGCTCGGTGTCGCCGCAGGATCAGCCCCCACATGATTATGTGAGGGATCAGCATGATCGGCTGTCACCGATTTCACTGACATCTGTCCCCACAGTGAGACAAGCTGCAACATGAATTATTGAAGACATACACATGCAGATCTGTGTCATGATTACGCCAAACAATACGCTTTGCCACACTCCAGAGAGCTGAGGAGAGCCATGTGGACAGCTGCTTTAACCCTTTTTGACAATCTGTTACCATCTTTCCAGCACGGGAACTTTCTGGGGGGTTGTAAAAGTTGGGTGCCCTGAATCTTGGCTCCCCGTTGTAAACGGCTACTGCATATTTATTGTCTGAAGAAGTTTGCCTCTCTGCAAGGCTTTGTAAAACAAGTCATTTAAACCTCGCTAGGAGGACTTGATCCTACGGCAGGCTGAAAACGCTGGACCTGATCCAGCATAGCAAGTAAGGCCCTGATTAAGTGCAACTGCAAATGAAGGAGTGCTTAAATGCCTAACGCTGAGCATGACGCTGAAGACTGGAAAAGCTCTGGGGCTGCGAGGGCTTGGATCGCTGCACGGTTGTCTGAGTAAGGGGGATAGGACTCAGTCTTGAAAAACAATAAACTTGTTGACTTCAGTCGTTGGGCGGATTTAAAACCCATGCTGTACTATCACAACTTTGCAGCTATGGGTATTTGCTTGTCTTAGTAGTGCCTAGGACTACTCGCAACTCGCAGAAAGAAATTGTAGCTACGTGTACGTATGTGCCAGCAGTTTGCAGCTTTGCGCTGCAGCAGAAATAAACCACAGGAAGAGGTTTGAAGGAAAACTCATTCCGTAAGATGATTCTTTATGCTTATTCTGTGCACTGAGTTTAAGGCAGGAGAAAACACAAAGGCAATAATACCCAGAAGAGATAAATACGAAATAATTTTTAAAACAGCAAATTATTAAGCAGAAAATAGCTGACATTATCCTTTGAATGACTAGGAGGCTAATACAAAATGGCACAAAGCAGGGAGGTGTCATCTGTGTGAATAACGTGTTTGCAGTGTTGGTGAAGATGTGGAAATATTCAGCATTTGAATAGACAGTAACCTGTTGAGAAGGATGATTTAGGTAGGCTGCACTTCTTATGCAGAGGAAGAAAGGGTTATTGATATACCAGGCAAAAAAAAAGTGTGGTTGCACAGAGAAGGGCTCAGGTTAGCTATTGGTCAAGAAGGAGCTAGGCTGCAGCTGGGCTGGGTACGTGAAGCGGGGAGAAGCCGAAATGACTGCAGGGTAAGGAGGCTGGTGTCTGCGAGGGGCTGAGCAGCGATACTGCGGGAGGAGTCTCTCCTGAGCGCTGGTTTGTGGGGTCTCGCCCTACTGAATGTCAGTCTGGCCCCTGCACGCCTTTGCTATATCGTGGGCGTAGCCCTATTTCCTTCTTCATGGAAACACTAATTTGTATTTTTAATATTGTTTTCAATAAATTTCTTAACCTTTACTGATGAGTAAAGAATTCTGACCTGCTCCTGTCATTAATCATGCTGTGACTTGAGCACTTATGGGCAAGAAGATACATTTTAGGGATCTGTAGTTTTGCAACAACATGTTTTTCACAGCGCAGCTGAACTGTTAGTTGAGACGGCGAAAGCAGTTTCGGAGAGATGTTTGCATACCCCCTTCTTTCCCTGTTCCCAAGTCTCCTCTGCAAATCCACTGGGTGAGGAATGGCTCACTGTAAGGACTGAGGTTAAAAACGGCTTCTCGTAGTGGAGAGGGAATAATAGCAGCTGGGGAGTTTTGCAGGTTTCAGTGGTAGAAGGTCTTGCCAGCTTTGTGTCAGTACAGTTCTCCAGCTGTTCCGGTGGGGAGAGGTGGGGACATGGTTAGGAAGTTCATGAGCTGATGCCACTGGCAGGCTATTATGATATCATTAATGCACGGAAAAGAGGTTATTTGTAAGTCTAGAAATCTGGAAACGTACTCATCTAGATGAAGATGTGCTTAATTTCATGAGGTGCTTGGTAGACGTGTCGGACTCTACCTGAAGTCTTTTTGCCAAGGCTAAGCTGATAGAGGCATGTGAGTATCGCGCCGCTTGTACTGGCAATACACTTGAGTAAAGCTGGCTTTTTTAACCCCTCGTTAAGGAAGCAGCTTCAGAGCCCCTGTAACTGTATGTGCAAGATGAAGCCTTTTTTCCATTTCAGTGCAACTTTGGCATGTATTTAAGTAAAGCAGGTGGATATGGGCCTGCTCTTACGACTGTGGGAGGCATGGTGCTAATTTGCAGTGGGGCCCGTCATGCTTTGAGCACCTCTGTCTCGCTAAACCTCTGTGCTGGCTCTAAATAACCCTTTAATTATGAAGCTGTGTGTGGCTCTAGGAGAATTTGACTCTACCGAGAGCTGTGGGTAACCAAGGAGAAGCCAACAGTAGCCTTTACCCCTAGTAAACAAACTTGCTCTGATCACAACAGTTTTCACCAGCGTATCCAGTCAACCTTTTATCTGCTGGTTTGGTTTACAGAAGTGAACAGCATTGGTCGCTTTTGCTTCCTGCGCAGTGAGGTTATGGGTTATTCTGTGCTGGTTTGTAATAAGTGGACTGCTTTGGATGGTTTTTATTAATCTCACCATTTTCTGCTCCCGCGCAATAGCTATTGATTCAACCAAAGACTTAATATGTCTCAAACACTGTCAAAAGGAGAGGATGAGCTCCCTTAAAGGTCTTAGCAGAAGTCAGATGCGGCCTTCCACCTTGCTGCAAAAGTAATTATAATCCAGACCCTTAGACACAGTGTCGTGCATCAGAAGCTATGAATAATTGGAGCTTTGTGGGAATGGATTATTTGCTCTAAATATACTCAGAGTAATTGTATAGCTCATATCCAGCAGGTCAGGATTACAGATTTCATTACAGATTTCAGAGATTGGAAGCCTTTATACAATTACCGTAAGTCCAACTAAGAGGTAAAATCATTTCCTCAAGATGGCATAGGAGAGGATACTGATCTGACATGACTTTCCCTAGGCTTCAATTTCATTAGGAAAATAAGAATCTTTCTTCATTTTCATCTGGGTCTGATATATCCTCAGACATATGGCATATCAGGTGTGATATACGCTTGGCTCCTCCTTCCCTACATCTCTTAAAGACATACAGATCGATATTCCTTGGGCCTCTGCTTGCTTGATTCCTGCAATTCTGTGAACTCTTTTCTTTCGGACTGGCAGCTAATCGCACATCTCCTGCAGATTCATTCTGCAAGAAACCCTGATGCCTTGGGCTCAGCTTAGTTGCAACACAGAATGAAAAAAAGGCATTGAAGAAACACTATGGGCAAGTGTTCTGGGTTACGCATGCTATTTGTTTTGATTTTCACATAATGCTTTAGCAGGATTTTTACGTTTACAATTTAAAAAAAAAAATAATCCCACAGCAGAAGACTTCCAAAACTAATATTGTGTAGTAACTAATTGGGAAGTTCTGCAGTCAAGGCGCTTCAGTCACCTGACGAAAAATGCCTTTTCCCCGTTCTCTTTCCAAAGTGAACTTTGGTCAAAGCGTATGTGACGCTACCAGAATGACTTCTCTGAAGGGGATGAAAATTCTCCCTGGTAAGCTTACAGCCAGCGCTGACTGGCTCTGCTGACACTACGGGCCTCTTGAATCATTAAGGTGCTTCCAAGTAGGAATTAAGGCATCAAGCTGTCTCAGACCTTGATACGTGTGTCATCTTCCTTGGGGAATAACAGGAGGGCTGTTGTGCGAGTTGAGTGGTCTACCCATATAAAATAAGGGAACTTTTGGTTTCAGATGATCTAGGATCCAGGATTACTGTGTGCGTGGAGCAGAAAATGAGACTACAAGAGATTTTCTTGAACAACTTGGCAAATGCTGGGAAAGAGGCTCAGTTGCCAAGAGCCTTATAAGGCAGGGAACGTGTTACAGGCAAGTTGAAGGAGGATGTCTGCATGTTAGAATACATGAGAGCGAACTGTCTCTGAACAGTCTATTGCTCTGTCTTAGAAAGTTTTGATAGCAGAGTTTCTGGAACCACAAGGCCAGGGGAACTGGGACGGAGAATTCGTAACTATTTATAAATGTAGGGAGACAAATACATAACGGGATTATGTGATGCTGCTTGCAAAAGGCCACCAAATCTAAGACCACCTTCCTTACTCCTGCTTCGTCTTGAAAATGTTCCTGAAATTCCTTTATAAATGGAAATATTTTTTTAGGAGACAGGAAAAACAGGTTGGGGTTGGGTTTTTTCAGTAGCTAGGTGGCAAATGTTTTTTGTGTGATCTAGCAAGTGGGATTTAACCCAAAAGAGGAAGAAGTCCACAAGAAGCTATTGGGAGTACGAAGAACGGAGGTAATGCTAAGGCTCACAGTCAGAGACGAAGACGGCCCGTGTACTGGCTGTATTTGCTTAACAAAGTGCAGATACACAAATGTCGGACAGATAGCTTCCGATGGCTCTGCACAGATGCCACTGCTATGCAGAGGGATATAAAAAAAAATCCCTAGAACGGGCTTCGAGTTACGTGCTCAACAGTTGGATGCCTGAACGTAGGCAAACGTGACAGCAGTACCGGCACACAGGGAGATCCTACATGCAGTGTGAGTGCTTGCTGCCGTGCCAGTTCCTATGGGGTGATAGATGTGAGAACACCCAGAGGACGATGTCGGACAGATCTCCAGGCCCATCGTTGTCTCCTTTTAGCAAGGGTAGTGTGGGACTTCTGTATAATTGCAAACAAAGGGACAGAGGAATGGGTCTGTGTCTCTAAATGGACGTCTGTCAAGGGTCTTTCTGTCGGACAGCTCAGTATTATTTTTCAGAAAGGTAGCTCTGTTTTTCTGGGAGAATAAGCTGAAAAATTGGGGGATAATACTTGGGAAAAGAAAGGAGTTTTCCTTTGAGGAGTTGTGCAAAGCATCTGCTTTCCTGCCGGCATCCTCTGCACAAGGTGTGAATCACCTTGCATGCTTATCTGTATTATTGTTGGCTGGGTTTGATGGCTCGTGTATTCCTTAAAAGAACTAGAAATGACTTGAGAAGGACCCGTTCCCCTGTGCTTAGCAACATGAGTCTCTTGAAGAAAGGCACATATTTTGTCCATAACAGAACTGAGAACAGGTAACCCTTCAGGACCTGGAGTGTCCAGTCAGTAGGTTAATTTTCTTCTATTACGCGTGAGATAATTGGGATTCAGGTTTTGTTGCCAAGTGGGCAAGCTACACCTTGGCCTGATTTTGATGCAAAACCCAGTCATCAGGGCTGAGACATGTGGCTTAGAGAAATGGGGTTGGTTTTGGTCGTGAAAACAATGATGGTGTGGGAGCTTCATGATCCTGAAATTCCAGCTGATACCTGGTGGCACTCAGGTGCTGAGGAGATATTTGAGGGGACAGAAGTTGCCGGGCCTTTGGGGCGACTTCGCCAACCTGCGGCGTTGCATTAAATCGGTCCTTCGGCAAATTCCACGGTAGCGGCTGCCACAAAACTTTTCAGCCCTAGGAGCTGCTCAGATGAGCGAGGGCTCCTGCGGACCTTTACGTGTTCCTGTCTGAGTGAAAGGACCTGGAAACGTCAGAGTATGGCGTGGTAGGCTAAAGGTCGATAGAACAGGGTATTAAATACTGATGCCAAACCAGAAATAACTGGTTTTACCTGCACATAGGTCAGTCCGTGTTTATATCTGTGTAGCAGGGTATTGATTTTCTGCTTGTCAAAAAGGAAATATCCTTGTGTAAAATCTGATTAGATTTAATGTTGAGATTGAAGAGACAGCAAGATGGGAGAGGCGAATAAATTGTGAACTCTCTTACTGTGTGTTAGCCACAGGTTATAAAGATGCGAGGAGAAGGCAACACATGCTTGTCTTTGTAAGCAGATGACTTCAGTGGACTACTCAGATGCTTAAAGATTAGCATATGCCCGAGTGCTTTGTTGAATCAGGTCTTACTTAGGTGTGAATCCAAGACGATGGAGTGTTCAGAGTCATTTCTCTGTAGCCATAAGCATGAGCTGACTGGCACATAGGGTTTAAAATAGCAGCGAGACCTTGCTGCTGCACGATGTCTTCTTATCCACATCTGTGGTAGCGGTCTTCCCTTCACGCGGGATAGCAGTGGATGGTGACAATTAATTCCATAAGGTGAACGCACAGGATGGTATGTTTCCCATCAAAAGAGCAGCATCTGTTGTTTTTAGCACTTCCCGGAATCACGAGTGTCTTAAATCAAACTAACAGTACATTAAGGTTGTTTGAGGTATTAATACTCCATATTTCCGTATTTCTTTTTTTCGAAAAAGGGCCTTATCTTCAGCTTTTCAGCTTCCCTATAGCTGGTGTTCTTTTCCATAGCAATGACTTATTAATGTTGTGGGGTTTTTTTATTCCTCACTTTCCTGTGTCAAACAGATGTTTCTTTAAACGCAGAACTCCAAAGTAAAAATAATTAGTGTGTGCATGTGTGAGCGCGTGAGTGGACACGCACGGTACCTGCAGGTCAAATTCAGTGTTCCTGGCTGCTGTAGTAAATTCAGCCTTAAACATGTTATTAGCCTTTGGCTTTGGAAAGCCATATGGCCAACAAATCTGGCCAGAAGCAGACTGAATCCAATTCACAGAAAGCTGGTAAACCTGGATTTGTTGCTGAGAGTGTCCAAATGTTGTCTTTAGTCGGCCAAGAAAATACTAGCAGCCAAACTATTATGATAAAGTAAGACTGATTGCTGTGTTTTCTCCTGACAAACACAGGTGATGAATGCAAGGAGTGTCAGGAAACCACCAGCATCTCTTTCAAGTAGCACAGGTTTAGAGCTCCGAAGAGCAGATCTAATTCTGGTGTCCTCTCGGTCTTAGGCCAGCGAGGCTTTTAGCTGCCGTCCTCCTTCTGGTATCTTCCAGAGCAGGGGGAGAATCAGCTCAAACTTTGTGCTTAGGACTTTGCATGAGCAAATGAAGAAAGCACTCGATCTCTGCTGAGCAGAGGGGGGCTTTTGGCATCTAGTCTATTAATATTTATGGCAGTGTTGACCAGTGGGAATTGAATTCATGGATCTGGCTGGAATCGGGATGCTTTTTGGTTTTGATTTTTTTTAATGAAGGAGATGGAGCTTTAATTGTCATTATGTGTAAATCCGTTCTGTTTAGCTTCGTGAGAGAGTGGGTTATTTTTATTATCTTTTACTACTAAGAGTTATTCACTTAAGAAGCTTTCAAAATATTAACCAGTCGCTGAAGGTTCTTTGAAGAAAAATATGACTGCTCGTGTAAACAATTAATGGTTGTTAAGCATGGCAGTGTATATTATGACAAACAACACATGCTACATTATGCCAGCTGGTGTAATGATGTGATAATGTCTGACTCATTAACTCTGGCACACAGTTTACGATGCCCTTCTATGACAGGATTAATTGATTCACACATACATTAAAACAAAAATAACTAAACTGAAATTCAGCTGGAAGCCTGGCTTCTCATTTGTCATCAGCCCTGTTGGTGGTGAAAGCCAACGCGGGCCCGGTGCAGAGCGAGTCGAGGTTTGTCCGCTGACCTTTGTTTTGGCTAACTAGATCGGTACCTTGCGAGGAGGGAAGGAGTTACGTGAGCAGAGGTTGGACTGAAGGGTCCCTACACTGGCTTTCGGTGCTTCTATAACTGTTGGGATCAAATCAGGAAGTTGGAAGGTGAAAATACCGAAGAACTGCAAAGCCATTTTTGCCTGAGTGAGGACAATAAAGGCACAGCCCGTTGTTTGAGGTCTTTATGGAGCAAGAGCTAGGTCACTATATTTGTGTCAGAGGATTGATTAGCTCTTATGGTGCTAATGGGCAACCTTCCCTCAAACCAGAACTCAAAACACACACAAGAAGAAATTCCTGAAGGCTATTTCCAAGTTTTTCAAGCACTGGGAAAACTGAGTTCGAAACAGTTTGATGAAACAAACCCGATGATTTAAAAATGGAAGTGAAAAAACTTGTGGTATGTGATAAAGTGACCTATGGCGTACCTGTCTTGGTGCCGTCCGATAAGGAGAAACCCTGTGTGTCTCTGCTCCTACCCTGTGTCAGTGATGAGCCTGTACCTGACATGATGGAAAACAGCTTCCATAGGCACTTGGGTTTTTTAGACGGCTCTGCCTGTAATGCGTAGCTGGCCCAGGAGCCACAGCAGAAGCCCAGGTGCTGGGTGCTGTGAGCAGGGGACCGCAGTCTCAATTTGGCTCACGCTATAACGTGGGGTTGCTTAATATCTAGCATTCCAACAAATACAATAAGCTGTGCAGTTTCTGTGGCTTTGAGTGTAACGTGCGTCGTGGGTAGTACTAAGGTGGCAGTCAGTGGATAAGGGGATGTAAAGACGTTTCTAAAGATGAAACTGGGAAATGGCTTGCTATTATTGTAATATACAGTCAATTTTCCCTTCTTCTCTACATTGCTCAAGACAACATGTAACTAGACTTAGAAAAATAGTGTAGTCTACATGCTTCCATTTGACAAGGGAAGAACAAGTTGGTTATTCCTACTAAGTGATACTTTCCTACTGAGTAAGAGCTTGAAGCTGGCGGAAAAGTAACAGGGCTCGCCTGTGTGCTGGGAGTTGTTGGCAAAAGGACAAAAAGGCGAGAAAGCAGGGGATAAGTACAAAAACTGCCTGGTAGCTTGAATGAAGCTGCAGGCCTAACTGAAGGTTTTGTTTAACCTGTGGCTTTTTCCCGGCCATCCAAAAAGCGGAAAGCCCCGCTAAAGTGAATGTGATCTGAGAAAAGTCTCCAATCAAATGAAATAAGTTATAGGGAAGAAACAGCATTATCTGGTGAACTTGTCACTGTTTAAGAAATAAAGGCGGCTGAACCTTAATGCTCAGCAAGTGGTTAATTTTCACTTTTTAAAGAGGCATGATTTTTTTTTTAAGCGGTTCATTTCTGCAGCGCAAAGCTGTGTCTTCAGATGCTCTGTTTCTGCAGAGAGAGACGTGGGAAAGGGGGTACGTCCCAGTGCCGTCGCGCGGAACGGGCGCTTGGGCTGCAGTACCGGGGAGCTGCGATGTGGGTGAGACCTGGTTGCCCCAGTTGCTGTGTTTCGCTCTTGACAAACATACGCAGCTGTCACCAAAACTATCTGAAAGCTCAGAAGTAGGTCCCTAGCTCCAGAGTAATTTCCTGCCTCACATGCCTACTGGGTAATAGAATTATGCTGTGGCAAAGTATAATCTAGAAGTGAGTCTAATAAAAATCTCTATCGTGAGCATTTCTATGGAAAAATGTTTCCTGACTGAAACAGTTTGATAAAAAGGCTTCCCCTTCCACTGAACATTCAGTACTGCTTGCTCGCCCCCCTCCCGGTCTGTGGACAAGAGACATGCTTTACATTTCAGCCACCTCCCCTGCCTCCAGTTTCCTCTGAAAAAAAAATATGTGTTGATTGGGGCGGGTTAGTTCATATCCCTGTGCTTTTTTTGAGCTGGGAGCCTAGCGGGACAGTGTTCTTCATGATGCACTGCTTTCTTCGGTGTAGTAGGGCAGGTGTTGTTACTTAGAGATGTTTTTCAGCCAGTTTTCTGACCTTAGGGAGGTGGCTGGGAGTGCAGAGTACTCCAGTTCCATTTGAAGTGAAGCACTGTTGTGGTATTTTTGAATAGTTACCTCAGGTTTTGCCCGATATATTGCCACTTGGGCTTTGTGCATGAAAGAACTGTCAGAACATCTCCAAGCTCTGAGAAGCGTTAGCCACAAGGCGTTATGATGACCCATACCTTTTTTTTGTTCACCTCTTTTGATATTAGTGGAAAATGGCTGGCTCGTGTTGGTTTCAGCATCCTTGAATATGATAAGCTGAAAAAATACTGGAGTTTCTGTCTGTGGTGAATTCTTCATGCAAGTTTTGACTGGTCTGAGTGTTAGGTTGATGAATATATTCTGACCCTAACATCTACTTGTGCTAGGTCACTGAATCTGAATAGGAAACCAGTTTATTCGCTGTGCCTCGATTGTTTCTCTCTGTTGGCCCTTTTCGTTTTGTTTTCAGTTTGCATTGGGTTTACAGTAGTGGTGTCTTGTCTACAATTGGACAATATACCAATTTGAAGGATAATTATACTTATGATTGTGAAGATCGATGCCATTGTAATTATAGGAGATATTTTGGCTATTTGCATTTCGTTGGGCACAGAATGGTTTTAGCAGCACAGTTTCACGTGTACCAACTTTCCCTGCCAATGGCTTCCGATACCTGAGGTGGTTCAGGTGTTCCTACTGCGCGCTCTGGCCTAAGCTGTAGAGAAGTCTACAGGGAGCTGAAATCCCTGGGTAAACACAAAGCCCTCTCCTATGGCTTCGAGTCTTGCTACGCTCTCTCTGTGCAGTCATCTTTCCTTTAAAAGGCTCTCGTGTTAAGTGTGCGTCAGGTTTGGACGTTACATCCAAACGCAGAGAGAACCCTGAATAGCCCTGGGGGGGGCTCCCAGTAACTTACTGGGAATGTCTCCAGGCAGCTGGAGTACCAAGCTACTGTTGAGTTAGCCGCTTACGCTTGCCTGAGCTGAAACCTGAGGCTACGCGCTAACCCGGTGTGCCGGTGCCTTGTCACAGTCACCTGATGCGACATGGCTGACCGCTATGAATGTGTATTATTCTTCTGCTCAACACGTTCTTCCAGAGACCTGACGCTCCCTGTGTTTGACTTGACGGGTTAGCAAGCGAGGAACAAATTGCAGCACAGCATGGACTCAGGCACTTGAGCCGCTGTGCCGAACAGTGGCTGCTCTCCTCCGTCAGAAGGCAAGCACTCCCTGTAAGGATGCCACTGCTCTGCTCGTTTTCTTTCCTTAGAGGATATTACTCCATGGCGAGGCACGGTTTATTGGGGTGTTCTCTGGACTGGGTTATGGTCAGACCTGAAAACCCAGCTGAGGTCAAGGCGTCACAGTTTTTAAGTGCACAATGAAAACTGTTCCTGCCTGAAGGAGCTTACAGACTTAAACAGGTAAGGAGAAAAAGGAAAAGAGGGTATTTAATCCCAAATAATTCCTGGGACTCTGGCAGAGGCAGAGATCCAAGATCTTTTCCATAATTGATGCACCTTGAACTGGTATTAAAAAAAACAACAATCAAACCAAACCAAAAAAACCACACCAAACACCCACTTTCAAGTGTTTGGCCAGAAAAATACTGCATTATTGTCTGTGTGAACCTTCACTGTAAGCATCTGCAGTTTGCTTTATCGTGAGATGTGTCAACTTTGCTGGGCTTATAAATCAGGTGATATACTTCAGTTCATGGTTCAGAGGACCATGATTCTTTCAGTCAGGTTTTCAGAAGAAACAAGAAACTATGATTCCAAGTTAAAAAAAAAATAAATTAAAAAAAAAATAATCTGTAACTACTGCCTAGCTCTCAAGTGAGAAGGCTTTTTCCCCTGAAAGTCTGTTGGACAAAGCATCAGTGGGATGTTGGCAGAGTGCTACCACAGGATAGGAAGACAGTAGAGACTACTTTAAGCGTTTGAATATTCACTGAGTATTTGCTTTTTAGCTAATTCTAATACTGACATTAATGGACTAGGGAGCAATGATTGCTAGATATGTCAGAACAGCTTTTGGAAAAATGATCATTAAAGTCTGCTTTGGCTTTTCATACCTTTCCTGTTAGGGGTGAGATGGAGTCTGTCACACTTGCATCGTTGCATTGTCTCCTTTGGAGCTCTGCTAACTTGAGACGTTGGAGGATACAGCTTTTACCGCTCACCTGAGGAGTCATGACGTTACTCTGTAGTTAGATGTAATTAAACACAGAGCCTGCCCCAGTCGTACACCCCGTAGCTATACTGAGGAGAGGCAAACTTGTTCGTGGTGTGGAGGGTCATCTGCGGCACCAAAGTCGTGAGACGGTATTCCTCCTGGAGACAAGGGTTTCCAGTTCGTTGAGAGGCCTCAAGTTTTCCTCTGTGAACTGGATTAACCTCAGTCTTGCTAACTCGGGGGGTCCTGAGCGATGCGGTTTGTAAAGGTGGTGGTCCAGGAGCACGTTATGCCCTACAGAGAGTCCAGAGGAAATCCAGACAGCCGTGTGCTGTTGGAGCACGCTGCAAGGATCGATGAAACGCAAGTCAACGCTCTGTCATCTAGGAATACATCTGAATCAGCACTCCCAGTTAGGCATATGTTTGCAGCTGAAAAACAAGTACTGTATTTTCTAGCATGGAATCATTGCTTTAGACTAGGAAGCAGTCACGCAGGGTGTTGTTGCAGAGTGGAGTGTGTATGTGTATGCGTGCACACATACCCGTATAGTTACGTTAGCATATCTGTACGGTATTGCTAGTAATAGAAGTGTGCATTCTGCATCATGCAACATGCTAGTGACTGAGGATGTTTTATGGACGACCTTAAATAAAATATACCCCCTGCACTTAGAATTTGTGTGTCTTGCGTCCTGCAGCGTGCGTGTGAGGGTCTAAGGTGGCACTTGCTATCAACTAGTACTAAAGGCAAAGTATTTCTGGGGCTCGCGGTAATGATTGAGAAGGTTAATTTCAGCTAACGGAAATGGCTGCTGATGATGGAAAGATAACAATTGCCTATGGAGGAATAATGGATCACATCATTAACTTGGTTATCACATTATGAAAAGGTGATCCTTGAGCTAGAGGAAAGCACGGGCGCGTTTCTGAAGCTTGCAATGCTCTTTCTTGAGCCTCCTGCAGCGCTGCTGAAGAACAGTCCCCCGCGGGGGCTCCGCAGCGTGAGGCTCGGCGTGCGGGCCGAGAGGAGAGTCGGTGGCACGCCACTGCGCAGGAGGGCATCCCTGCACCGCAGCAAGGGGCCATCGTGGCACCGAGACCCAAGTGCGAAGGCCACAGGAAGCTGCGGGAAAGGCTTCAGGGAGGTTGCCTGCTGGAACCTTCCTTGCAACGTGGTACAACTAGAAGGGTGAAGCTGTGCTTATGTTAGTGATACATACACATGTGGTTTTATAGCAAGAGGCGCCAGGTGATGCGGTAGGTACGTAGCACAGTACTGCTGGTCCTTTTTTTGTTTTCTTTTTCTTGAAGCACAGGAGCTAGTTTTTAGTCATTCAACTCACTGAGCTTACTTTAATCGTGCCGTAGACATTAGAGACTGATCTGTGTACCCGGACTTTGCTACATCCTGATGTGCAGTTAATGCTTAAGGTAGAATTGCTTTCAGAAAAATTGGCAGCCCTGGTGGCTTCAAACTTGTCACAGAGGAGGTTTCTGTATTGTTGGTGTGCTGGTTAACTGTGTGTATTGGACGTAACTTAGACCAGAACCAGCTTCACGCTTTCCTTTTGATATATTTTGAATGCGGAGTCCCACCTGGGCCCTGCCATGTCTCCTACTGCTGCCCGAAGGCGTACCGCTGTAGGAAGAAGTGATTAGGGGTGTGAGGAGGGGACGCAGCTTTCTGCACGTGGCTGCATAGGCAAGGAGACAAGTGACGCAGGAGTGGGAAATACCAGAATGTTTTTCTCATTGCAGTGATGGAGATGAAAAAGAGAAGCCGAGGCTGGTGATACGTGACCTGCTGAGCTGGTTTGTTTAAGGCACGCCACGCTAGAAAGGGCTGTAAGAGTTACCGTGTCTGTTTGCCTCCAGCAGCTTGGGAAGATGTTCAGGTGTCTAGACGCATTTCCTGATCAGTCTTAGCCCTCACCAACCCAAGGGTAAGATATGCTTACCAACCCATTGGTGTCATATGCTGCTTTAGAGATTATATATATATAGATATGTGTGTGTGTGTGTGTGTGTATGATGAATTAAAAATAGCATCCGGGGCTGCTAGGCTACTCGTGAACTATAATGTATGCTGAACACAGAGGCCAGGCACTGCAGGCAATTCCTCCAGTGCTCATATAAATCACATGGTAAAGGTTTTACTGGAAACTGAAGTGGATATTTAAATATTCCCTGGGCTAAGTTTATTTATTTTGTTTTGATTGAAACAATCAGAATAGATTGCGTGGCTGTGATTTCAACAGGAGGTTAAAGTAGGTGACTGACCGAGTTGTGATCGTATTTACTTTAGACCTCGATAGAGAGATTACTCATAGGGATCTTATTAGGCTGCATGATTAAAAAAAAAAAGCAGCAGCAACAAATTTTCAATATCTAACACATATAGTGGCTGCATAATGTTGCATCTAGATGGATGATAGTTTAATTTAATGTTTAGTCTTATGCATGGGCTTAGTCAGACAAACAATTGCATACTCCCAGGGGATTATGGGCATTAATATCAAAATGATAACAAAAGCATCAGAGTCGTGCTCAAACAGAAAACTGGAGGATTCAAAGCAGCCTGGTCCTCATAGGAGCTGATTTATTTGGTTGATCTCACTGCAACTTTTACTTCTTGAGAGAAAAGAGAGGCTGTAACAGCTGTAGCATTCCCTGTGCCTGTAGGTGAAACCAAAGACTCGAGCTAGGCTCCTGCAGAAATCCCTAATGAGATTTGCACAGTCCGCCTTGTCCTTCAGTCCAGCTAACAAGCTGTGGGCTCCGACTGCGTTCACATACCTACCCCGTATTTCAGTTAGCGCCCGTCGTCTTTGCGCCCTGTGGCCCTTCTTCCTCCGTCCACCAAGGCCGATTACTTAAAAATTGAACGAGCAGCCCAGGAAAGCATCGTAGGGGCAAAGCGTGGTCCTGCCTAGCCATCAGCGCACATGCAGGCGGCACACGCTGACATTAAATGATGACTCGGTGCCTCAGAATGTGTATGTAATGAGGCACCATCATCATAATTTAACCGTGTAGTTCTGCTTAGTGGCAATATAGAGAAATTATTAATTAACCAATTTTATAATAGAATATACAGAGGCGATGTAGTTGCCTAAAGGAGGAAGAGAGGGCTGTAATTTGCTGGTATCAGATGAATTATATTATGAAAATGAGCTTCAAAACCTGCAGGAATGGAGAGGGGAAAATACAGCTGTAATGGTTTTGGGTTGTTTTTTAGTCGCTGTTTTTTCCTGATTTGCTAATGATTATTGTATGTCCATCCTTAAGGTCATTTGTGATGCGTCCCATGCTGAGAATTATGACCAGCAGCAAGAAATGAGAAATTAATTTGTTTTAAATGATACTACACATTATCAGGAGAGAGACTGCAGTTTCAGCCACCAAAATGATTCCTAATGACAAGCTTAATCCTTCTATCAGACACAGATGCACAGAGCACCGTGCAGTTTTGAGAATCGGCTACGGTGCGCGGGGATAAAACACAAGTTGGGGTGGGGGGGGTGTGTGTGTGTGCGCAGAAATCCTGCAAACTCCAGTTCCTGTCCAACCATCCCTTTTTACCTTGGGATATCAGACCATGGTAGGGTAAAGCTGTCCACCATGTTCAGCCACAGATGAGGTGAATGCAGTTACAGTTTACTTCCAAGTAGTTGCCTGTGTTTGTATCGATATATAATTTGCTCGCTAGCTTGAGCTGGTCTAGTGGCGCCACTTTCTAGTAGTGCCACTAGAAAGAGAATGCTAGTCTGCTCTCTTTAGCCATAGCTTCATTTCGGATGTGTTTGAGACTCCCTTTTCTTTTTTCTTACTTTGCATCTCTTTCATAGTAACACCTAATGGCTCTTCTCATCCATACGATGGGACGGAGAGGGGCCGTGGGTTCAGAAGCTCGGTTTTTTGCTTGGTTGAGTATGGCTGTGTGCCACCTGGTTAATGAAGGCCAGAGCGTATTCTTCATTGTGTGGACTCTTCTAAGTGTGCCGAGATATTATCCTCCAACACGTGCTTCATTCCTGCTACAAATTCTTGCTCATCTTTCAGGAGCCACAGGGTGTAATCCCGTTGTTTGTGCTGCTCATCTTAAAATAAAGTGAATGTAGTACTCCAGCATGTCTTAAAGTCTCCCTGTCTTAGAAAGCAAGTAGAAAAGCTGCAGGCAGTTGAATTCGAATGAGTATTTTGGGGACTTAATGAAATGGTTTTCTGATCTGTGTTGGATTTCTGTTCTGTTCTGTTGGATTTCTGATCTGTGCTCTGATCTGTGTTGGATTTCTGTTCTGTTCTGTTGGATTTCTGATCTGTGCTCTGATCTGTGTTGGATTTCACATGTTATAAATTGAAAACTGTTGCGACGCAAGAGGACCAAACCTCCCTGAGTAAAGCTCCCTATCGAGTTCCTTCAGTTGTCTGGTAAGATGCATGTAAGGGAAGAATGAAAAGCACCTAAACTACAGCCTTCGAGTAGGTGGTATGGACATCCTCCGTGGAACGCAGGGGTTGCCAAGGGCTCGAGTCCCTTTGTTTTGGATTCAGGTTAGCTAGACCTAGAGGAGCTGTGGAGGGGAGAGCAAGATGATTGCTAGGGTGTTGCTTTGACCCTCTCCCAGTAAGGTAGATGAATTGTCAGAACCTGACAGTTTTAAGAGCTTTACCCTTGTGCTTGTGTTGCTAAAGCATTAATTGAGTCAGTGTCTTTGGAAGGAGCTCTATACTAGAGTGAAACCAGACCCGGTTCATTTGTTGAAAGATCTCACTGAGTCACTGGAGACTTTTGGCAAAAAGGGGAAGATGCGGCTTTGGCAGCAATGTGGGGATATAAATTAAAGGATGTGGTTTTCAGGTAGTTGATCAGGGGAAGGTGGGATGTCTGATTACTTCTTTCTCAAATACCTAGAGAGAAAATCCTCTCCTGTTGCGTTTTCCTGTCTGGGCCCTTGCTCTGAATATTCCGCCACGGAAAGCCGATGCTCTCTTGCCACTTCCCACGTTGGTCCGGTCACACAATGATGCGCGCTCCTACCTACAGCTGGGAAGGGAGTAAGGAGTGAGGGGATTTCACAAAGGATTTCTCTTTTGTCCTGACTGAATGAGAGCTGCTTTCAAGAGGGGTGATGTGTTACTATGCCAGAATGAAGGTAAAATATAAGGAGAGCCTAAACCGCCATTTATGTTAAAATTAAGACCAAAACATTACCAAATAGTTTCAGATTTTATTTTTTTTTTGTAAGAAATGTGTATTGAGAATACAGGGTGCCTTACTGACGCTCAGTGTTTGAACCAATAAGCAGACGTGAGACTGCAGTCTGAAGACGCTTTAAATGATAGAGCATTCCTGCTGTGAACCCAATGAAGAGGGAAATGCAGAGATCAAGCTGTATGATTATGAAAGGCACATACCTCTGGGAATTCAGTTAGGGGGTTAAAGAAGACCATAGCTTACCCAGATCACGCAGTCGAGGAATGAACACCCCACCAGCGAGGGTTCACAGCGCTCCTGCAGCGTGCCGTTTGTCAGGAGGGGAGGCAGTGCCGTGCCGTGCAGGACATCGGTGCCAGTCCAGCGTATCAGCTCAGGCCTGCCAAGCCGTGCTGTTGGGACTGACTTGGTGCGGAAACATAGGCTGCACCCGGTGATGCCCACACGGAGCCTAAAATCTCAGGTTCCTGCCAAAATCTGTGCACACCAGTGAGGGGCAATATAAGGTTGTCCGAGTGCGCTGCCACGTGGTAGTCAAGAGACGGTGAGTCTCATCAGGTCTCTTAACGTGGATGGTTTCAGTGGAGGGAGCTTGCCTGTTCTGGTGGTCTAGGTGGGTGTGGACTGGATTGGAGGTAAAGCTTTCAGGTCTTGCAAATGATTTGTTGAAGTAGCAGGTGGAAACAGGAGACTTAGCATTATGAGAGGGGACAAAATAAGCAGGGTAAGACAGGAGAGCAGCTCAGAAGACAAAGATTTTTCTGTGTAAAGTGGATTTTTTATTGGAAGTTTCTGCTAACACTTAAAGGTTTGGTGGGGTTTTTGGTTGGTTGGTTGGTTGGTTTTGGTTTTTTTTAGGAAATGGAAGAAGAGGGAATGTTTTTCCCCTCATAGAGCAGGTCTCATTGCCAATGAAGTAACTAATAGGGATTGACGCTTCTTTTGTCCTGGTGACTTAGTTTCAGTGCTAGTCCTTTCCTAATGTTAAGGATTAAGAACACTTTCTGTTTTGTTTGGCTTTTTTTTTTTTAAAAAAAGGGCAAAACAAAACAAGAGAGAGAACCAAACCAAGCCCAAAGAAGACAAAACTGCAATGCACCAAAAACCAAACCAAAACCAACCCCCCAAAACTAACTTGCTTGCATTTCACGGGTTGAATGAATGAACAGGCAATGAAATACAGACTTAGATACAAAAATCTTTGCATTTCACTGTGGAAAAGGTATATCTTAATATAAGTTTCATGGCTTCCTTTTTTTTTTTTTTTTTTGGCACAGTGAAATGTTTTTTTTCTCTCCGCATCTTATTTCACAGAATAATTTCCTCCCTCAGTTTTTACCCAACTTTGGCTTTGAGCAGCACAGGGGCTCTGCCAGTTGAATTGTTGCAAGCCCGCCGCGCTGACTGCACAGTAGTTGCACGCTGCTGATGGCATAACAGTAGTTACTCGTGAATAGTTACGTACAGGCTGGTGGAAGGTACAGTCAAGTCTATTGCAAAATACGGTTGGTCTGCTTTTGGAGCTAGATGGGTAAGGGGAAAAACCTGTTTTCCCATTTTAAGGAGTGCTGAAGGAAGGATGCCCGGCTATTGATAGAGTGGCCAAAGCCACGACCTGCAGTTAGGAGTTAGGAGATCTGCCGGCGACAGGCAGAAAAGTCAACCATCCGCAAGCTTCCGTGAAGTCCACAGTGACTGTTGTTTTAACACAGCTTTCATTAAGATGTGCAAGTGTGTTTGTCATTACAGTTTGTTTGAACTGCTTCAAACCTGCCACAAGTTTTGGGTGCAGCTCTCAAGTTTTTGTTTAAGTTGAGAGTAATGACGTACTCCAGAGAATTTCTCTAATTTTTGCTCCTGTCTGACCCAGCACGTAAATATTGAAGGAAATATGCTAGTGGTGTTTCTTAGGCAGGCGGTTCCTACAGTTCTGTGCCGGGGCTGCCTCAAGGTAGTGTTGTTTATCCTTGACGTGAAATGCTGAGTGACTTGAGAGTGGCGTTTTCAGAAAGACCTGCCCTAAGTCTTATCGGTTGTTGAAATGATTGCTCCCAAGTGCCCAGTGTCCAGTACTGTGCTGTTCCTGAAGCAGCCGAAGCAAGGTGTGCATCGGACAAACGGGCTTTTTATTTATACAGGTGTCTCAACATGAGCTTCCTAAATTTTCTGCTTTCGGCTTTGAATATCTTCATCTGAATCGCATGCTGCTTTGTTTCCAGCAGTGTGTAGAGAAATGGAGATGGGCTACAATAGCTTATCAGACTCGTATTGTTTATTTGTTGTAAACCACAGCTGTCTGTTGAGTGCCGGCTCGTGACTGACAAACAAATGAGTTTACCCTTCATGTATTTGAAAGCGATACTGAAAATCTCCGCATCCTGTGTTTTAATTTTTGTGTCCTTTTTTGTCGTTTTCCCAATGAAAATTACCCCGGCACTGATCTCAATGTTAATGTATTCCTGCTTACATTTGACTTCTGAATATGTTATGGCTAATTATCATTACACAGGACGAGAGATCAGAGCCCTGACTGAGGTGCTTGGTACGGGAACAAAAGGAGGCCAACCCGGCATCTTGGCACGGGGCCCAAAAATTGTGACTGAGCATCTTGGAACTGGTGGAGTCTGGGGAGGAGAGGGGGGCTTGTTGGGTGTTTTTTCTTAGTTTCATTTTATTATTTTTTATGAACTGGGGGAGGGGCCAGGATGGGGCTAAAATTTCCCCTTGAACATGATGTCAATATGTTGGCATGTCTCCTTTTATTAAGATGCCATCCAACTGATAACAAGTCCTGCTGTGTTTTACCAACATAAAAAATTAGACTGGAGACCAGGGAGCGGCAGGTGGCTTTTGGCACCAAGAAATAATCACACTTGATGTGGAAAGTAAAGTAAAAGGAGCCATCTGTTCACTGCAGGAGGACGTGAAAAATCACATTAACATATTGTCACTAACATCATGAAATACACAGTTAATAATAAATTTAGTTATCATGGCAAGCTGCATTGGAAGCTTCCTTAGAAAAAGTATTGTGTGGAAGATGTGCTTGCTCACATCCTCTTATTGAGATATATCCTTTTTTGTGTGCAAGTCCGAACCCTGCCATTTGTCACTGCCTGTGTGAGCAGATACGCGTCTCCTCTGCTGGGAGCGCGAATGGCTCTTCAGAGTCCCTCTTCTGCCTTTGCCCTTTCATCTGTTGTGCTCGTATCCATCCTTCTTTCCTCACTGCCAGGCTAGCACACTAAGTAGTTGAAAAGGGAGGAACTGGAAATCCAGTGGAAGGAAGGAAGGAAGGGAATGGAAAGCCTAGGAAAGAAAGGAGGAGGCTTGGATTAGGCGCATTTGCAGTGAGGGCCGAAGGTCTGCCCCAACATCCGCTTCAGTCCTTGGGAAGATCTTCTTTTGTGTCACTTGGCATTGAATTGGACTTGCGGTATCGAAGGCGTTGTTGGTGGGAGCTCGTTCCTTCTTTTTGTTGCAGCTGTGTTTATTATCTGTTTCACTAGAGATGCCCATAGCCTACAAAATCACCTGTCAGGTTGGGAAATCTTTTATCCTCTTCTCCCTCTTCCATGTACTAGGGTCTGCAACCCTCCTGTGCCGAGCGTGTCTGCAAGCGTCGTGTGCTAAGCTAGGAACGAGCTGCCCCTTTGATGGCTTCCTGACAAAATGACTTCAGGAAGGTAGTGCCGATTTAAATCAAGGCAGCTGGAAATCTGAAACAGGGCATAACAGGGATGTCCTCTTCTTACTCTTAAGAAACACCGTTGGTAAAAGTGTACTTAAAAGGTGTTGTTCTACTCTGCGTACGGTGTACCTCAAACTTCTGTTTGGGACGTGTTTGAGCTTCAGATGGATCACATAGGAAGATGTACTTTTTTTTAGGCATCTCTGCAAAGAACTCACAATCTCTGAGGATGAAGCTGGCTCCTCCTTTCCTGTACGATGATCCTAATAAAAGAGGATTTTAATTGTGCCCCCTCCAACCTGTGCTACTCTCTTTTCAGACTGCAGTGAGAATTGAAGTAGTAGACAATTTTCAAAAGAGTTAGCCTAGTAGCGTATAGTTGAAAGAGAGAGATGAGATGAACTGCAGTGGGTCATATATTGCAGGTATCTGTTGTTTAACTACTTAATGAGATTTGTATTTTTTTTTTTTATCTTGGAGAAGTCTTCTTAACCCAATGGTAGCATCTCAGAGAGGAGACAGAGGTTCATTTCAGAAACATATAACATTTTATTTTCCTTCTCGGAGTGATAGTCCTCCTCACATGGCTTTATTGTTGCTAGTGAAAAAACAGAGACAGAAACCAATTAATTTTGCTGTCTGATTTCAAGTGGACATTGGAGATGAGTTGTCTGCCACTAGTTACCCGTGTCACTGACTAATTCTGCAGCTGTCTCAACACAGGACCACGTTGCAGCCAAGTCTCTCAGTCAAACCCAATCTTTCATACAAAAGTCAAGAAAATGGTTTTCAAAGATCAGGCTGTGAAATGATATGACTGTTCTAAGCGCCTGGAGCAGAGTCGGGGCAATGGGTTAGATGCAGCTTCAGGAGACTTCTTATTCTTGGTCTGGCCAGATGTTTTTGTGACTTAAAAAATGGCTTACTCGGCAACACGAGGAAGCTGACTCTGTCGTTTCCTGCCCACCTAATCAAGACTTCACCCAACAGCATACCCAACAATTCATGAATTAGCATTTTGGTGGTGCAGCACTGCCTCCTCACTTGCAAAGCGTGCTGTATATTGTAGTGGGGAAGGTTAGTCGCTCTAAAAACGTCTGCGGCGTCTTTGGTAACGGGTGCTCACGGGTCTGTGCGATCCAGAGCACTTAAGCTTAAGGGAGGTAAGAGCTGCTTGATCAGGAATACCCAGAGCTGTTGCATGAAAATGTACATTTTGGGAAGTCTATAGGTCTGCGGGTGTCAAGGCTCTGACTACCAAGTATGTGATGCTTGTAGTAGTCAGAGCCTTGACACCTGCAGATCTATAGCTGCCTGTAGTCAAGCTTCTTCCAGCTGGTTTTGGATTACTTGGTTTGTCCAGCATTTTGAGATGGGGCGTTGGGCTAGCTGGATACCACTTGATGCAGCCTGTTTTCCTTGCTATGCTCCCCGGTAGCACTGTCAGAAGGCTGGCTGCTTTGTTTTCTGCAAGGGCCGTGATAGCATTCGAGGGATTTGTAAGCACTAACAGGTAACATCCTCACAGCCTCCCGTGAAGGAGGACAAAGTGATACGCTCATTTTAAAAAGATGAAGATTGAAGCCTGGAAAGAGCAAGCAACGCCCACACCCAGGCAGTCTGGGGCAGAAGCAAGTACTGAATATAATTAATGTCAATCAACCTGGCCTTATGGAAAATAGATCTTGTCAAATGAACTTGATATCTTTTTTGATGAGATTATGAGCCTGGCTGATAGACTTCTCCTGGTACTGAGTGATATTTTGATTAAGGAACTGAAATGATGCAAAACTATCATGCAACACGTTATTAAATGGATTAAAAACTTGCTAACTGTGAAGTCTTAAAATGCAACTGTAACCAGGTTATCAGTGCTGAGCAGGTGTGATTCTAATGAAATCCTGCAGGGACGGCTTTTTAGTCCTGCACTGTTATACATCATTATTCTCTGTTACTGACACAGAAGAAAATACGCTGCAGCTCTTAGCGATGGCATGAAGATGCCTGGAACGTTCAGTAGCAGAAGAGCCGCTTGCTGATGCAGAGCCACGTGGATTTCACGGTGGGAGGAAACCGTTTCCTTCCTCATGTGGTGAAGTACACAGCCATGCACCTGAGAGCAAAGAGCGCAGGCCCTGCACGTAGTACGGGGGAGTGTTTCTGGAGAGCAGTGACTCGGAAAAAGAATCGGGGCTGCAGTGACTAGATGGCTAGAGTCGATCAATGCTCTGGCTAAAGATGCTACTGGACCTCTTGAAAGGCACTAAGGAATTAACAGTTAGAGGATTAAAGTATTTCTGTGCCCAAAAAGGCTTGTGACTGCCTTTTTTTTTTTTTCCTTAAAGGATGTGTGTGGTTCTGGGGCTAGCTATTCTAGTATTTATGTGAAACTTAAGAAAACTTGAAGAAAACAGCGAAAAAGACCAAAATATTGAATGAGATCTTGCCTGGTTAAGTTGCACACTCTCTATTGAAACTAAGGAGGGAGAAAGCTGAGAAGGGGTTGGAATAGCAGCCAGGAGCACTGGGACTTGGGTAATAGAAAGGTCTTCAGTAAAGAGGTGTAAACCTGCAATGAGATGACTGTATAGTACAAAACCATGTCTGGAAGCTGAAGTTGAAACCATTTTACGCTTGCAGGTGCACGTTTTCACAGTAAGAGGTAGGCTCAGTTTTTCATGGCTTGAGATCTTGGTAGAAAAAGCAACGAAGGAATGGTTTCAGTAAAGAAATAATAAGTGGAAACTAGGCTTGAATATCCTTGTTTTAATCGGTAATCCATGCTGTGGCCCTAGGTGTAGGGCCACTCTTCCTTTCCAAAGCCCCTGAGCAGAAAACCTTTGCTTGTTGTGAGGGTGAGTCACTTGGAGTGGAGTGAAGCCACTGAAATAGCACCATGTTTGGCCGCTAAGGGTTCATTTCCCAAGTAACATGTCACTTGTGGGGAAAAGGCTGTATATATTGACAGCCTTTTTGTGTTCCCACAGGCCTTTCTAGTTTATTAGCTACTTGGTTTTGTGCATGGCGGGCCTGCACGTGGCAGTGGAAATGCGAGGCAGGTGGGCTCCGCAGTCAGCCTGAGGGGACAGGAGGAAGGCAACTTGAGAACTTTGAAGTACCCCGAATTTTCTGCCCTCTGTAACAGCAGTTACGGGACTCACAGAGGCTGATGGTGCTGTGGGAGCTCCAGGAGAACCTTACTGGGGGGCCAGGGTGGAAGCAAACGGGCAATGCCCGGTTTCACAGGGAGGGGGGGGAGAGTCTCCTGTAAAGCGGTACTGGCATTTTAACGTGGGCAAAGGGAATATGGTAAGGTTCACTCTATGACCATGAGCAAATGTGCTACCTGATGGATTCTCGTGTTCTCTTCCCTGGTTTGCTTGTCACCTTTCCTGACTAGTCTTGATTTTTTTTTTTAAATTTATTTTTTTTTTACAGACATCCTTGTGCCTGCAAGGGGGTGTAGAGGTCCCATCTGCTTACCAGCAGGCAGGGAGTTAGCTCCTTCCAGCTGATGGCACCTTACAAAAAGGAAAGGGGCTCTTGACTCTCTCAATGAATATAAGCTGCAAGTTCCGTTAGCTGCTGGATGCAGGGATCTAATTATTTGTTGCTTGGAAGTGCTTTAAGAAATTGGTGTTACCTGCAAAAAAAAGGGTTTGTAAAGCTTTACTGCTTGGCAATGTTTTGTACGTATAGTGGCCATGTACTGTTTCCATTGTGGCACTGCTGGAGACGTCCAGCCAGCTCTCTGGGGATGCACTTCTTCTCAGGGTGCTGCACCAAAGGAGAAGGTGGATCTCCTCCCGACAGCTTAGTCAGGCCACAGGCGGGTGGGTGAGTGAGCCCGACGGAGCAACGCAGCGGTAGGGTGCGTGGTGGCGATGCAGGACGCTTCTTCGCCTGAGAGGTGTTAAGTGCTGGGAGCTTTTTTCCTTTTCTATTACTGGGGTGGTCGTTTGCTTTGAGGAGTTGCCTGAGCTTCCAGGGCTGCTTGTGGAGCAACAGGCAGGAAGAGGCTTTCATTTCACCCGCTGATGCTGACTTGTAGCTCTCTTGGATAACCTCACTGCAGAATTTTAAGTAGAAGTAGAGGCCTGACAGCCTGATAGCCGATGGTTTGTGCATCTAGATGCAACAAAATCCTTCCCCAGCTCACCCTGATGTGGAAGATGTCAAGTGAGACGGTCTCACACCAGCGCCTCAGTGGGAGTGTTGCAGAATGGGGACTTGCTCAAGTGGCTGAGGATATCAGAGCCATCTTTTATTTCTGATTACAGGAGCTGTGTGTATTTTAAAGGAAGAGAATGTTTCTGTTTCTTTCCAAAAACATTGTGGGAGCAGAAACAAAGCCCTTTAAAGACGTGTCCTCCTATTGAATGGAAATTGAGTTACACGGGAGCATTGCCATGCGTATCCCAGCATGTTTATACACATTCCGATCCTTGGAATAATAAGAGGGGTGTGCTGTTGTATGCTCTCATTTACATAACTAATTGGAGCACGGTCCTTATTATTTTGATGATAAGTCTGCATAATAGAAATCTCCTTATAGCCCAGTAGGAGACTGGGGAGATAAATACCTTTGAGTTCTAGTCTTCTACTTCCTTCAGTACTGAAGCATGCTTGAAGTGGTACTAAAGATTTGCAGAACATCTGGCAGGAGCAGGTGGCAGTTTACCTTTCAATATGTTATTTAAATGACAATTTAGTTAAGCCTGCAAATAATAATAGTAATAAAAACAGTCTCACATACGTTCATGTCTTAGAGTAAAGGACCTTTCTGAGCTGAGTTACTGAGCCCTTTTTTTTTAGGCTCAGCCTGTGCTCTTTCTTTCCTGAGCTACCTGCTGTTTCTGTACCGAGAGCAGGAATGCATGCCCTGGCCCAGGCAGGAAGGAGGAGGCTCTCTTACCGCCGCACGCTCGGCTGCTGAGTGCATTTCCTAAGTAAGGTTTGCGCTGAGCGTCTTGCTCTTTACTCTTGCATCTAAAATGAAACACGGTACTGCGTTGCTGATACGTAAAGGTGAGAGATCCAAGCCAACTCGAGTTGTCGGCATGGAGTTTGTTCTCGTGTTTAAATATTGTGTGTCTCTTTGTATCCCATCCACAGGGAGAACGTGTTGTGCCTCAGATAGTGACTTAGGCTGAGTTAGATCCTACCTCTCTCCGGGGTGTAAGTCAGTAGCCTGTAGGATCATTTGGAATTGGTGCTCTTTAAAGTTTACCTCTGAGAAGTGGTTTCAGACCAGGAGCAGGGATAGCAACGCTATCTGTTTCTACGCTGCACGTGTTGCATCCCACCTGTTCTACAGATGGTCATTCGTTTCATTGGCATGAACAGTGTAATGGCTTAGTATGGACAGCGTTAAGTGGTAATGAGAACCTGGTTAGTACAAAAGAGGCTGTGCTTTCTTATGTTATTAATTGACTAATGAAATTAGAGGCCTCGTGTACAGTTGGAAAACTGACGGTAGCTGTAAACGTGCTGACGGAGCAGTTAGGCCACAGAGGATGCAAGACGAGGCAGAGAAGGCGATGAACAAGATGCATTTTCTGTTGGAAAAGATGGAGGAGCGTATATCAATACGTTTGACCCAGTAAGGTGATGGTAGCGATTTTCATTGTTCAAGAAATTACTTTCACTCTGGATTAGCACATGAAGATAATCTGGTGGGTTATTATTGGAGATAGTGCTTTCTGTTGGCTGAGGTTAATGATTTTGAAGAACAGACTTGTTTGCAGGAGAGAAGGACTACTGGAAAAATAAGCATCGAAGAACACAGTCACTTTTTTTTTCCTCCTTAGTGGTGGTCGTGAGTGTAAGTACAGCCTTGAAAAGGGTCGTCTGTGGACTTTGACCATTTGGGGCGGTGGCGGGGAAGGAGGAGCAGCCGTGTGTTGAAATTGGTTTGGTTTGGAAGGCTGGTGAGTGTCTTCAGTCTAACTGGAGTTACGTTCTGGAGGTGTACATTAGGCAAGGTAGGGAATTGGGAGAGGGGCGAGGAACAGAAGTGGAAACGTGTGGGTGAATTGGTTAGCAGTGGTGCTACCTCCAGGGACAGGTTTTTCCCGAGGTGCTGAAGAGACACTGTGATCTGCCACTGGTACTATTTGATGCAGCTCTTGGTGGTGCTTGGGTGCCTGTGACACATCAGTAGTGCTTGTACAGTCTCAGCTTAGTTGCCAGCTATTTCGATTCTTGTTATTTCACCCAGTGTAGTAGAAGCTTCCAAGAAAAAAAATGGAATTGCCTTTCTCATGTAGCTTTACATCCCAATTCAGGGCTTCCTTGGCATCTGTTGGCCCATTCGTAGCAGGACCGCGGTGAAACCACGCTCAGGAGAGCGAGCCAGTGGGCAGAAATAGGTTGGTTGAGACTTGGCTGAGTAGGGCAGCTTTCCAACAGATAGCAAGTCAGTTATTCTATTCTCACGCAGGGACAGTAAAATCCTCGCAAGGATTTCTCTAGGGAAGGAAAAAGGCAAACCCGTAAACCCTACTCTCTGTATTTTAGTAAAGGGTAGGCGGTCTGGACTGTTTGTTCTTTTAGAGTACTTTCATGGTCACCGCAGTGAGACTACGCCCCCACTGAGAGATGTAAGGAAACTGGTATTGTGAAGTATTTACTTTTTGGCACTGCTTCATTACCTGCTCTTTATAATTTATGGTGCCATATGGAACAAGGTTGATAACTACCCGTCTTTATGAACACACTGGTTTCATTTACCTGAAGCAGGCTTTTCAGTTTTGAATGGAATCAGAGATACATTGTTGCCTCATTACAGTCCAATTAAAACGCGGTTTTACCCTAACGCTAGGTTGATTATTAATTGTCTGGAAGGCCTTTTTCCTTCTGTGCCTTTAATTAGGATTTCCCATTACAGCCTCATCCAGAAGCACAGAGTGCTAAAAACTCTGAGCAGCGTTACGGTGCTACGCAGCGGGTAGACAGGACCAGAGCAGCGCCCAGATAGCTGGTATCGCACAAACACGCTCGAGCTGATCATCCCAGGGTGACGGGAGGCTTGTGCACGTCACAGCCGTAGCTTCTCATCCTGGACTTCAACTAAATGTCTTTGAGGTTTGAGTCTGTTGTCTGGGGTCTTGTCTTGCCATAAAGTGGGACAGGATTTTAGGGGCTACCACGGGGGGTGGGGGGATGGGGAAAACAACCAAAAACCAAAGCAAACCCAACAAAAAGCAAACAAGACACACCCACCACCACCACCAACAACAACAAGAAAAAAACAACCAAAAAAACCCCAACACCAAAAAAACCAACACATGCCCAACTGATAGGTATCTCTGGCAGGGAATAGCATGGCCGTAAGAACGTGGCTGTGGGTTCAGTTTTACTAGCAGCCATATTTCTAGAGGAACTCGAGGCAAATGTTTTCCAGTGTTTTTTTAATCTCTTTGGCATTTAATCATTGGGAGGAAAACTTACTGGAAAGGATTTCAGAGGAAGATGCTGTTATGCGGAACTCGATATGGTAAAATGCCTCGTTTCACTTGGCTGGTGCGGTACTATACGGAAAAATCTTGTAAAGGCATTGCTTAGGGTCAAAGGTTTCCCAGCTGGCGTTTGTTTTCAGAGGAAATGGCTTATTCTCACATAACACATGGTAGGAAACCTTCTGCCTTGCAGCTCTCCAGTGATTTATTTTAGATGTTTAGCCAGGGACTTAAATGGGTTTAGTAGACGAGCACCTTCAGGGAAGTTGCTCTTTATAATTTAACTTTCAGAGAGCAGGTTATAGTGCTCTCAAACAGTTGTGTCAAAGACCCAGCAAAAATTAATGGTTCAGAACTAATGGCAAGCTTTCCAGGATGTTGCTCTGATTTATTGAGTGGTGCTAAGCTCCAGCATCCTTGTGTGGAGAGCACTTGTCTTCATATAAGGGGGCTAATATTACCTCAAGCTGTTGTCAGTTGACTTGGTGAAATTGCTTAGATGCTACTCTTGCTGTAGATAGCTGGTGGTGATTACTCTTAAGTATTCAAAGAGCAGAAACCCTGGGGAAAGGCTGATGAGCTGCCCAGGAGGATGATGTTCCAGCCATGTAAACAAACTCCTGAAGTCTCCTGGCCATAATGAGGACCAGGCTCCGGTGACAAAGCCCACTCTGCTCTGTGCTGCTGCATTGGAGTTGAGCAATTTGCAAGGGGAAAGTGATTGGAGTCAGTCCCTGTGATGCACGTAATCCACTAATCACTACTCTGAGACTTCTGGTGCTCAGAAACAGCAGGAGGGAATTGGCTTTTATGAGCTGAAGGAGACACTGGCATATGTTGTTGAGGAGAGGGGGAGGAGGGACTACTTAAATATTTATAGATTAAGGGTACATTGGGATCCCTTCTGTCTCTTGTATGCCTGGTTCCCGCACTTCCTCCTGGGGATAATGAGACATAAAGTCTCCTCAGCCTTACCTGTGTTTTAACTCGGAAGCATCCAGTCTGAAGCTCCTTCCAGCCTTCGCACCTGCACTAATGGACTGGGTGGATATGAAGCCATTGCAAAGTGTGCCTTGTCACTACCCGTCTTGCTGGGCCGCCTCAGGCTTCCTCTGAAAACACCGCAGCTGAAAAGAGTAAGGGCGTTGCAGCCTGGACGCTTACGGAAAGCGGGGTTAGAAGCGAAATGAACCCAAAAGTAGATCAGTGGCAGGCAGATAGCAGCCTCTCCCAGAAAGCTGTCCGTGACACTGTCCTGAATGTCTGCCCCTGTCACCCCAGGGTACGAGGACGGAACAGGTAGAGCCTGCTGAGAGGAGCTCTAAGGCTCCTTCCTACCTCTAATTTTAATAAAGATTTGTCTGTCCTGCAGACAAAAAGGTGACCTTTTCATTGGATTGCTCCTCCTTCAGTGATTACCTTGCATGCGTAAATTCCCCCTCCCTGTCACGAGGAGGCCATATTTCACGTTGCGCACAGTCACAGAGAAGCAGTTGACTGTCGCGGACAAAATGCTTTCACATGCGGGGTGCTCCCCTCGGTCTTGCGTACGGAACCTGCGAAGGCGATGGAAGAGGCTGGGAAAGCAGCGGACCCCACGCTGCATCGTCCTGTTAAGCCAGGGCAGCCCAAATGCGGTGATGGCAGTAGAGTAACAGTGCCCCGCGTAGGAGCGGGAGGCTGGAGGAGGTGCCTGGTGTCGCCAAATCCTCTCTGCTGCCACAGGCAGGTGTATTATTGACAGGCGTGCAGCAGCCAGGAGGAGGTCTGCGAGCAAGATGGCTTTAGGAGCTCTTCCCTGTGGGAAATGACTGTGATGCTGAAACAGAGGAACAGGGTGTGTTCCCTTGCTCTGGCCAGGTAAAAACTGTAGAAGACTTTCGTGTGGGGGTTTTTTCTGCTTTTGGTGTGCTGTAGTAAACAAGTTACCCCACGAGACCCGAGTTTCTTGAGTGCTGCTCACTAACGTTCGTATTAAAATGAGTAATAGCTATTATTATTCCTTGCTGTTACAGAAATTTTCTTATCAATGCTCCGAAAGTATTTTATAGGGAATACAAGCATCATGATAGCCTTTTATACGGCGGAGGAAACTGAGGCACAGGGTATGAAGAGAATAATTCAAAGCTACCTAACGCGTCGCCAGTGCAGCCGAGAGCTGAATCCCATGTGCTCAGAGTGGAGTTGCGGGGTATTATCCTGTTGCTCACCTTCTCTGCTACATGTAAAACAGCGAGAGAGATGCCGTGAGAAATTCTGCTAATTAAACTTTTTTAAAGGCCCCATGACACTTTTGATAAGCTACAGTTGCAGTTGGCAGTGCAAGATAACCCGGTTTTATATTTGTACACATCCTCTAATAGCTTTATTTTCACGATCCAGCTATTTCCATACGCTGTTTTGCTCTTAATTTTTAAAAGTTTTAATGTGGCATCAACAAGTCAGACCCAAGTCTGCTCTTACTTTGCTAAAAAGGGTGCATAACTCTCTCTTGTCCTACTGAGGTTAACGGCTCTTTTAAGACCTATTAAAACCTGTACTTAAATAAATCACATATTAAATAGTTTAATATTGGGTATTAAAATTGCACAAATCGGTTCTAATTAGTTCAAACTGTTGCTGTAATGAAGACTGGCCCCTCAAATCCACTATAGTGCAACAGCCCTTGAAAGTCGTTGTAGAGCCTGCCAGAATGCTTTCAGACAGCTCAGTTGATGTGCTGAGGGGTCTGCTGGAGAAGGCAAAGCAAACCTGGCGTGGGAATTGCTCCGCAACGGTCCCGACAGCTCGACGGCATGTGCATGGCAAAATGCAGAGCTCTGGTCATGTTAAACCAAGTCAGTGGTAGGACTCGGGCTTGCTCCTGTGGTTGTCACGTCTTTGGTTGCTCATCGTGCCGCGTGACGGTGCGGAGTTAGGGCGCGCGAGTGCCACCGCCGCCTCATGTCGCTGGGGACTGGCTCTTTGGCTTTGGAAGTGAGATGCAAAGAACTGTTGCTGGGGTGGCTCAGGGCCTGTGTTTCAGGCCGCTGTAGCCTTACAGAGCAGGTTAGGGAGTATTTCTGTCCAACTGCAGCATAAACCTCTCATAGAGGAGTTCTACGAGACGAGAAGCTGCAGCTTTGGTATAGTGTTCAAGAGAATTGTATTTAACTACGTCCGAGCTTCGGTTAAAACTAGTGCCGTATCTGTGATGTAGGTTCTGGCAAATACCGGCGTGAGCTGCTTCGCTGGCAGAAAGTACCTGGACCAGTTCCCCGTGGTCTGGCAACGCTTGCGCCATTCAGTTGTCAGGCCACAGAGCGCTCCGCTGCTACGCTGTAGTCGCCCAGTCTTCAACTGAAGCTGTCCCGCTTTGGTTTTGCAAGTATAAATCTCATGCTCCCTCTGAAACTTGTAGCCACTGCACTTCTTTTATTTTGCCAATGGTGTCACTGCTGCACCACAAGATTTGTGTTTTCCCGTGGACATGAAGAAACAGCAGCAAGAGCGATACTCTGGCGCTTAAAGGGCTGGCCGAAGCGATGGGCAAAGGGCGCGTTGCTGCTGCTCTCCCCGAGAGCTGAGTTGGAGCAGGTGAGGGTAACGCAGGCAGCCTTTTTGCCCACCGGTCCCACGTTACTTCTCCCTTGTCTCCCTGCTGCACCTAAGCAGGAGTGCGATGGCAGCTCTGAAAGCTGCGCCTCTAACAGCTGAGGCCACGTTTGAGCTGTTGGGCCGGGCCTGCGTTGCACCTGTAAGATGTACAGCCGGCGAGCGATGGGCGTCGAGAAGCGCGCGCCGGCTGCCAGCCTGGGCTGCCCTGGCTGCTCTCCCGGCTGCTGGCAGCCCGGAGGGGCCCGTCGCTTCCCCAGCTGCGTGTCCTCTCAGGTCCGCAGCCAGAGAGCCGGGGGGAGAGGGCATGTTTGGTGTCTGCTGTGCTTGCCTGGGGATTCCCTTCGGGCTTCAGAGATGGTTCTGAGGTTGGATGGGGTGGGTTTACTTAAAATGGTGAAGACGACTTCCCGAGTTAGATTGGAGCTTCCAGTCGCCACCACAACATACACAGAAATGAGGTCAAGGAAGCCCTCAGACTTTGTGAATCTGTTGGTTTTAAAGCCTCAGGCTTGCCCTCTTCCAGTTTGCTAGTGCTAGTTTCCTACCTAGGTGGCAGCTGTGTGGTTGAGGGTTTTGGGGTTTTTTTTTTTGTTTGTTTGTTTGCTTGTTTGGGTTTGTTTTGTGTGTTGGTTTTTTTTTTTTACTACTACAATTTTTTTAACCGGGGACACAGTGTGTCTGCTGACAAAGAACTGACAGTGTTTATCAGCAGCAGATGTGCCTCCTTTGATGGAATTGCCAACACGTGCATTTAATCTTTTTTTAAGTGTCAGGCCATAGTTTCAACAATAGGATGGCGCCCTATAGTGAGACCTTAAGCTGAGGGGAAAGCACAAATGGACTTTTGTTGTTGTTGGGGGGAGAAAGGGGAAATCCTGTAAACTAATTAGCTCATTTGGCTCAAATGTCATTTCTGATCAAACCACTCTACTGCTGCTTTCAGTGGCAGATCAGATGTCTTTTGCATTAAATGCCATTCAGCAAGACCAGAAAGTGTCTAGGGCACCTGTCATCTGCTCTATGGGGATGCTGGGAATACAATTAAAAACTGCATATAAAAACTTCACCGGATTTATTTCAGACACTAGAGTTTGATTTTGTTCTGTCAAAGGGCATTTCTAGGGGGTTGATCAGGCAGATGTCGGGAAGCTTCAAGTTTTTGTCTTCTGCCTGGTTACTGGGAATTCCCAGGGAGCAGCTTTTGTCTAAGCGACAAAACCTACCCGAGAGCCTCAGGGTGCGCGGTTACCTGTGCTGGTGGGCCTCTGTCTCCTCCTCACACGTATCCAGAGGTCAAGAAGCAGCCGCGTCCGCGGGGGGCAAGGGGGCTACGCTACAGTCCCTGAAACTGTGGTTCCTGAACTGTGCTGGGAGTATTAAGGGGACTGATAAACGAGGAGGGTTAGCTTTTGAGTAACTGGGAAATGTAATCGGCACCAATGGCTTATAGAGAAGTCGGGGTGTTTGTGGGATTATCGCGTATTGGCGTTTGACTTGCACTGACATTGCTGGAAAGCCTGCGGTTCGCTTTTTGCTTCCCGCACACCTTTATGATCCTTAGGAACCATGTCTCCCTCCAGTATTTTTTTTTCTGTTACCAGTGAAAAAGGTCAGAAGAATAGGTGAAAATAAACCCACAAGTGAGAAAGGTGTTTCTCGGCTCCTGTTTTACATGATTTATTTTCATTTAGGTAATTCTCAGGGACTGCAATCACGTTGGCCCGTGTGCTTACAAAAGCACGTGTGAGCCGTGGGTGTCTGCCTGTAGCTCTACAAAGAATCGGCAGGTATTTTGTTTCGACACAGGAACGATTTGTAAAGAATAGCACACAGATGATGCTGTTGGAAGGGTGGTGAGGAGAACAACTGCAGACAGATAACGTGGCGCTTGCTTAGCCTGGAGCCGCTACTCCCCCGTCTGCAGGAGTGCTTTGGAGATGGCTGCTGGTGGGGGAGGCCTGGAATAACCATGTCCGGCTGAAGGCAGGAGGCTCCCTCCAGAAACTGGTCAAAGTCTGGGCAGCTGTACTTGTACTGTTGTGGTGTTGCAGGGGCCTTAAGCTTTCCCAAAGCTTCCTTGGAAAGCTGCGAAAACGAATAGCCAGCTTTCCTTTCTCAGGGGAAGGGTGTCTGTAAAATAGCCTCACTCTCATTCAGCGTTCAGCTGGCACTGTGGTACGGTAGCAAGCGCAGTGGCTCGTGCAAGGGGAGGGAGGGCCAAGTTCTTACCTGGTGTAAATTTGTCACCTTCCCAGTGATGTCAGTGGTGTTATGCTAGTTTACACCAGCTGAAAATACGGTCCAGATGGTCTTGATGAGAGAGAAATGTCATCAGCCTGGTGCTTTCTCTTGCATTGCACTTCATGCAATGATTTCACACCTGTGAAAATTGGTACAGGATCAAAATGGGGATTCATACAGATGTAGATACACACAAAAAAAAAAGTGCAAGGCGATTGAGAAGCCCATCTCTTTTTCCCAGAGAAAGTTGAAGCAGGAGTTCATAGGTTTGTGTATTGCTTGTCTGTCTATCTTTGGGTAATTACACTGAAAGCATCTTCCATACAAAAGGAGAAGATAATTTGTAGTGGAAATAGCATTGGCAGGAGCGGTTAAGTATAAATACGAAGAGAACGTGATTGCTTGAGTGACAAACTTAGCGAGCTTTGTTTGACGCTGTTGTGTCAGAGCTGACGCTGGGATGAAATGTGATTAACTTCTGTCTTCATAAACATATGGTAAGCGTGGAGGTGAAGGTAATTTTTTGCCAGGTTTACCTGCGGTGTGCTTCGGTGACGCGTTGTTGAAAGTCATGGAAAATTACTTGCTTTCACTCTCTTCAGAACTCCCTAAAAGATAAATGCTGTTTCTCTGGCTCTTGGCTTACTCAGATTGTAGAACTAGAGGAATGAGATGATTTTGCCAGTAGCAAGTTCTTACCTCTACCAGGGGTTGGCCTGATCCTCCCCGATGAAACTCCTCACGATAGTTCTGCTGAGGTTATTGGAACTGGACGAATACTGGTCGGGTGAGGAGAGGATTCATTATAATAGGGGAAAGCGCTTCTGACTTAATTTGATGGTTACAATTTCAGCGTGTTGTGCTGGAAGTTTAGATGATGTCGTTTGACAATAAGGGCCGGGTCGACTGATGCCAGCAGAGCTCACGCGGGGCTGCGTTGGTGTACGGTAGCCAGAGGTCTGACTCTGAAATAGTCGATAGCGGGCAGCACCTCCTTAACTCATCGGAAATAACTGCATTAGTTGTCAAGACACCTGAGAAGGGCTTTTTAGAACTGGCTGCAATCAGCAGCCTTTGGCATTGGTAGGACTCTACAGACAGGGTCTGCTATCCATCAACAAGGTCTAACCTCTGGCAATTACTGGACAGTGTTTTCCTTTTTTAAAAGAATTAAGAGGGAGGTTTGCTTCTGAATATTTTAGCGGTCGAGCATAATACAGTAAGAAAGGTGTCAGGATGCATTTTATCTAATACAACAGGATGCTGTAGGCAACACTGTTTGAAATTTGTTGAAAAGCAGGTGACAGCCACCCATGTAAAGAGTCTCACTTCCTTGAAGTGTGTTATGCTGTGCTGTTGCTATTAATTTCACAAGCTCTGCTCAGGAGCGGGGAAGTGAATGAGTGATGCAGTACTGCTATACAAAGCTGCCTTGGCCTCAGAAGTTACTAGGCTATTTAAACATGTTCCACTTAATCCGCTTAATTGCACGTGTAAGCGTGTCAGGAGAACTTCCAGCAGAAGCAAACCCACGATGCGCCCAGAAGTGGCGGGGGGAAACAAGCTGAATTCCCATGGTGTGTTACTGTCCCCCTGAGTTCAGAGGCAGATCTAATTCCGAGTCAATAACTAGAGCAGTTGCTGCTGGATCTTAATATAGAAAGAGTCAGGTGTGGCTGCTGTGTAAGGCTGACAGCAGGTGTAGCAGAGCGCGTTCAGCTGGGATGGTAAGCTGTAGGGTAGATAGATAATACGGCGTCGGCAGGCTCACCCCTCGGATGTGGTCGGGCTTCCATGGAGGGAAGGAAGGTGCGCTCCAGCGCTCCCAGCTCGGGACAGGTCCTGCTTGGTCCTGCCTGAATTGGGAATGTTTCTGGTGGGTGGGGAGGAAAGCGTGGGCGGGAGTCAGTATCGACCCACTGCTTACAGTGCTTCGCTGCGGGAACCGGGGTTTCACTAGAGAAAGTGCCGGAGCTGTGGCTTTTGCAGTCAGGCGCTTGGGTAATTCAGAGTCGGAGGCCGTCAGGCAGGAAGCCGATTTCTTCTGGTGTTTGTTTTTCTGTTTCTCTGTAACTCCGAAAGGGACGTAGAGTAGAGGCGGAATTAGTAGTCCTGCTTAGGTCCTTATCCCGCAAGAAGCGTGCCTTGGGTAAATCACGTGCTCGCGCACTGCCTCCTTGTTGGCTGTGCCTTAGCAGGATGATCGCACGTCTGTTCCCAAAGGCCGTGTGGAACGGGGGAGATGCTCTGTGCTGTGTCAGCCTTTCTTCTGTGGGCTGAGCACAGCGACTGTTACTCACCAGGCTTCAGAAGTGACTGTTGCTGGGACTCCGAGAGGCCCCGCGAAGCGAAGCTCCTAATTCACGTTAGATTTCCCCGGGCTTTGGGAAGCCGTTTCTTTTAGAATACTGTGTATGCCCACATAAAATACAGCCAGGCACTTGTCCAGTTGCGCTCAAAAGCTGTCTCTGCAAACTGACTGTTGACAACAGCTTTTACACAGTCAGAATTGGGGTTTTTTTAATTTACTTTAAAGAGTTTTTGTCAAATGCGTACAACTTAATACTGTGTTGCACAGGCTAAATTTAGAAAATTGGTAGAAGAAAGTTCAGATGTTATAAAATCCCTCTGCTGTACCTTATTACAGTTTCTTGTATGGAATTGGAGCCATGCTTGTGTACCAGCAGGAAATAAACACTAATACAACATAGAAAGGAAGTGTAAGTGCTGCGCTTCCTCATTTATAGCCCAGAACTTGGGAGAGTTCACCTCTTGGTTCTGGAGAGCATCAGTTCATCCACCAAGAAGACTTCAGCGTAAGTACCTCTCTGGCAAGCAAGCTAAGAAGCATTCTGGGGGAAGCCTTGTGTTCCTTTTAATCATCTAGGAGATGCGGACCGTGAGAAGTAACGTGCTTCAGCAGATGATGACTTGCTGCTATGAATTGTTTCGCCTATGTCATAGAAACAGACACTGGGAAAGGGAGGGTTTGTATTATTCACATATTACAACTTGGTCTTGGCAGACAGGATGGAAAATAAGATTCTCCCTCCCCCCTTTATTTTCAAAGAACAGTGAAGGTTTTCTTTGAAAGTCTAAATTTCTCTGTTATGGAGTCATTGTTGAGTTGACATCCTGAATTCCTTTATGCAAACTCCAGAAGCAGAAACAAATTAAAATGCGAACGATACGGCTAAGAAGGAACCTGTGCATTTTCAGGGACGATCTCTTTAGCAAGGCCTGTTGTGACAGGACGAGGGGTAACGATTTAAACTAAAGGAGGGCAGATTTAGGCTGGATCTAAGGAAGAAATGTTTTACACTGAGGGTGGTGAGACCCTGGCCCAGGTTGCCCAGAGAGGTGGTCGATGCCCCATCCCTGGAGACATTCAAGGCCAGGTTGGACAGGGCTCTGAGCAACCTGGTCTAGTTGGGGATGTCCCTGCTCACTGCAGGGGGGTTGGACTGGATGGCCTCTAAAGGTCCCTTCCAACCCAAACCGTTCTATGATTCCATGATTCAGTTCCACTAACTTCTTGTCTGGTTGTGGCTATAACCCTTCTGCTCTGTCTTGTCTTACAATTGAGTCTGGAAGGGTCCGACTGCTTTATTTACTATGTTTGCCAAGTATCCTCATTAGAGGTGCGGAGTTTTCAATTTATAGTGGCTCTTCCAAATTACATAAACACCCAGAAGAGTATTATTCCTGCAGAAAGAAAATTGGGTTTGTAGTCTGTAACGTCTAAGAGGCTTTCGAAGCCCCCCTTGAAGCTATTCAGGTACCAGAAATTAGCTACAGCATAAAATTGTCAGAGAGACTTGTCAGCTCTGTCAGCAACCTCAGTATTACTTCATGTCTTGCCAGTTTGTCTAACCAACGGGAGAGCAGTTTCCTGTAGTGGTTTGTGAAGTGGATGAGCTGTGTGCCGTACCTTCAGCTGCCGCTTCTTTCCTTCTGCTTTCTGGAGGTTCAGTGGCAACTTTCCCAATCTCTTGCTCTTGAATTCCGGGTGTGGGTGAAAGTACCAGGAAAGCCGACACCTCACTCAAGCACACGTTGAAACCTGGAACAATCTCTGGGTTGGAAAACTTCTGTCTCCTAGTGCTGTTTGTAATCAAGGTAATGAAATGAACCCCAATCACTGCATTTGAAGCCGTGCGAGGAAGTGTCTGTCCATGGCTCATAATCTATTCCCAGTGCCGGGAGCAAACTCCTGGTTTGCAAATCCCTAGCTGCGGTGCAAGGTGATGGTTTTCCTCTGTGCATCTATGGTGTGACTTCTCTCTCGTTTCTCTCTCATCCCCTCTGTGGGGGAGACCACGGTGAGACCCAAGCTGATGCGTATGCGAAATGCTATCCTTCAAGTGCTCTAGGACTGAAATGCAGCTGTCACTCCGCAGTGTGAATAACAGGAAATTTAATTTGTTGGGTGGAAAGAGTTAAATGAACTTTAACTGAAAAGCTCTCTCTCTCCCTCTCAGGGTAGAAAATAGCCAAGGGCAACAGCGGATGACTAATGTGTAGAATATTGCAATTAGTATAGCAAGGTACTTACAGGGATCAAATTAAAAAATTCATTAACGTACGCACTTAATTAAGAAACACTTTTCGGTTTACATGATAAATTATGACACCTATTAAATCTTCTAGTACAAGCTGTAATGGCTTCTTTGCTCCTGGGCAGAGAACTATTGCCTTTGAGGTCCTTCGAACCTCCCCAAGGACCAGCAGCATTAGTTACAAGTGAGTTAAAAACAATGCTTTTTCTCCTGTGAGGTACAAGCCCTGCTTTACTGGAAACTAATTTAAAGTTAAGAAACCAGCCCGGGGATTAAGAGACCCATCAGACTTGCGAGCACAGTGCATGATTAAATAAACAAGAAATGATCGCGAGAATAAGGGATGAATAAGGCTAGCAAAATGCCGAGGTGGGTCCCAACGAGACAGCGGGATACAGGCGATGAGAGTGCATCTGGGCATGTCCCTATGTGACTTCGGCCGCGCTCCCCCCAGCTGGCCCAGCAGCGTCAAGGGTCTCAAAGAGTTTCTCAAGGCAGGGCCCTCAGCTGCAGCTCTTGGTTCATGTGTTGGGGCGTTTTTGGAGGAAGTCCACGCACTTTCAGGATTGTAGCATTCAGAGATCCTGAGCCCTGCGGCGTGCCGCTGTGGGGTGGGAACCAGGCTGCTTATCCTGCCGCACAGGGAGCGTGGCAGATCAAACGGGGGATTTGGTGGAGTTTCTTATGTTCTAAAATAGACCAAAGCTGCGGTTTCCAAAGCACCTGTGATTGCAGGTTTGGGGGACGGGGGGGACCAACTGATGAAAGCATTTCCCTTCTTTATGGCTTCGTTGTTAGAAAAGAGAGTGCTGCAAGTGCAAAAACCAGTTTAAAACAGACTGCTAGAGAGCGCTCTGACCTTTAGGAGAATGCTTTCCCCACTTCATTTTCTTAAGTGTGCTAGGCTTTTAAATTATCTACACTTTTCACATAGGAAAGAGCTCTCTCTGTCATTGGCAAGAGGCAAGTATGGGGTTAGCAACATCAGAGGGTGGCACCCAGAGCTCTGGGGGACCCTTTCAGAATTGTCAGGTGACGGTCCTTGCTAAACAGAGATGTCTTTTGTGCTTTTTTTTCAGTTACTCCAAAACCTGCCAGATAGATGTAGTTGTTGCCTGATTTTATTTTTTAAATTTTTTTTTAATCTGTCCTGTAATCTACTCTCGTCTTCAAACAGTCCCTGCCTTGGCTCAGTACCGTAGCTAGCCAGGAACACTGCTGCAGCCGAGTGAGTTGGAAGCATGGCCCGGGTGTGAAAGTACACATACCCTCACACAAGCAGAAGCGACGTGCAGGAAGCACCAGCAGAGAAAGCATCACGTGTTAAAGTGGTAAAGAGAGACTTGTGACCCTCGCATGCTATAATCTTGTGGAAAATCATTTTGTCTGGACTCGTTCCTGAGCAAAAACTGCAAGCGCTTAAGCTGCCTTCAGTCTTCTACCTCTAGGCACCTCATACCACTTAGGTCCACCTCAACAGGGCTTGGCACCTAGCGCCCCTCTAGCACTTGAGGCACCTAAAGTGCCCACATGACAGTTTTAATCTAGAGTGCTTTCTGAAATCCGTGTGATTCATTTTAAGATTCTAAAATGAAGCTCTTTAAAATCTGACTCTGCTTATGATTCTGAATGTTTCAGTCGGCCTGAACCTGTGTTATGCTGCCAAGACCTTCGTAGGAGCTGGATACATTTTTCTCTCAGACTGATGTGGATTTTTT
>VZTV01110133.1:3746-16994 GCA_013400875.1 Anhinga rufa
CTCCCCCCGCCCCGAGCCCGCCCTCCAACGGTCGCTAACGGCCGCCGCGAGGCCCCGCCCGCCCCTCGGCCCCCGCCGGCCGCCCGTTACCGCCCTGAGGGGAGGCAGGAGGGGCTGGCGTTAGAACATGGGTGCCTCCGCACAGCCGGCACGGGGCTCCAGGGCGAGGCGGGGGGCTGTCCTTCTTTGTACCCTCCTCTCTGAGGAGAAAAATGACGTAAATCGTGCCTCGGCGGGTGACAGAAACCATGCCGTTAACGAACCGACGTCCCCGAGCCAGCGAAGCGGGGCTTGAGCACCGGTTTAAGCGTTCCCCCGGCCTTCCCGCCGCGGTTTGTAAATGAAGCAAATCGTATTGGGACTGTTTGCTCCAGGCAGCTTTGGGCTTTTTTTATATACTTTTAAGTGCCCGGACTTCACCTCGCCGTAGTTTTAAGTGATTGTATGACGGGATCCAAGCGCTCGTCTTGCCCCGAGCGACTTTCTCGGCGTTTTCGTTAAAGTCACCTCCAAAACAAAAATCTCTCGATGGTCAACGGGGTCTTAAAGGCACCGTTTTAAAGTGTTTGGTTTTACCTTAAGAATAAAGAACACCTAAAAGAGTATGTACCTATGTTTGTGAATAATCATGCTTCACCCTCCTTTACGAGTTGTTTTTCTCTTTACAGTCCGCTCCTCCCCATCCACGGCGCACGCCACGAGCTGCTCTTCGCTGTGTTTCTCGAGTGCGCGCGGATCGACCTCTGACGTGAAAGCTCCGGGGAAATAACGTAGCGCAGTTTACGGGTGTCACTGTGTCTTCGGAACTTACCTCAGAGCTGGCCAGGCAAATGCAGAAATTAAGTCTAAATCTCTCCCAACGGCAGCAAATATTTCTCTCTACGCTATTCCGCAGCACGTTTGGACGCGAGGGTGGTTTGTGATGTGCTGCTCTCTGTTCCTGAAGGCTTTTTGCAATATTTGTTCTGAACAGAAACAAATCCTGCCGTGTGTTTCGTTAGGCGTACTGACAGCCCGGGAGCCGGCGGTTCGGGCAAGTTTGGGCTCTGATCCGGTAACCGCTGGTGCAGGAGTGCTTGCTATGTGTTAGGGCCATTTCTAGGGTAAATTGTTCATAACGCTTGCAAAAATAGGGGGAAGTCCCTGCTTGAGGATCAAGCGAATGAAAAAAAAAATTAAAAATCCATCTAATGAAAACTAAATCTAATGGAAAAAAAAAAACCAACAATGAAACTACACGACATGCTGGGTATGGCTCATTTTCAGGGGCCAGGCTTGGGTAGAAAATTAGTAGTACACCCAGTACGTGGTTGTAGGACACGGTATCGAAAACCCGGCCATGCTGAAATTTGTTGTTTTAATATACTGGTGTATGAAGTATCCCCCGGTGCCTGAGGGAGGGAAGAGCGAGTCTGCAATTTATACCTTTCTGTGCTCAATAGCTTGCCTTCGGGGGAGTTATTTTTAAATTTAAAATGTGTGTTTGTTTTACTTCAAAATACGTTAAATGCCCTTTTTTTTTTTGCTACATTTAAAAAATGTTTGTACACTGTTCCCAGTGCCTCAGTTGCTTGTGTAATTTAATAAGGGAGTTGTGCATGTTTGCGGTGTTGTTGCTGACACAAATGACACGGTGAACCACCGAACACAGAGATAAAAGCTAGCTGAATGGTTGTAGTAAACCCACACGACAGAACTAATTTCTAGCTTAACTGTGTTTTTCCTAGACATTATCTGCTTCTTGTTATTTAGAGATACACAAATAATTCATTGGCTGTTTAGTTACGAGTATTACAAATTCCTGCTGCGGAGGCAGAGGAAGCAACACAACCGTATCAGCTTGGCTCTTTACCTGGCCTAAGCTGGCATAGGTAGGAACATTTCCCACTAGCTGGGATCTGTGATATTGACAGGTTTATATGCTATTAAGGTCCCAGGATTTAATTTACTCGAATTGCAAAGGAAGTTTTGATGGGTAAAGCTACAGGATCAGGCCCACAAAAAAAAAAAAAAGCTGAACAACTGGTGTCGGCTTATTTTTATTGTGTCTTAAATCCTGGTTAAGTTTAGCTTTCTAAATTACTTTTGAGATACAGATCGTCAACACGTCTGGAACTCAGTGGCACAAGATGCCTCAGATCCAGATAGCTTAGTGGGACTATTAAAAGGCTTATATAGCCGTATGGATAATAAAAAGCAAAGTACTGGTAATATAGGCGTGTATAAGGGATACAAATACTGATCCATCAGGGTGTAAACCAACAACTAGCTTTACAGTGCTGGAAATCGTTTTTCCTGGTGCAGATTTTTTCATAATTGTTTGTTACAAAGCTACTTGTTGTCCCTTACTTCGAGTCATCTGGGACTGATATCTGTCTGAAGCAGAACAACGAAGGATATAAATCACTTTCATTTTTGCCAATGCTTAGATATATTCCTTTTTGAATACTACAAATCATCATGTTCCCTGCTTCATTCAAGGTCTGTTCCCCATTAAAATAGATGGGAGTCTTCCCAGCGACTCTGACAGACACTGGGTTATGCCCTAAATGAATTATGCGCTATATGTCATACAATGTCAAGGAGTGGATACGTATGTAATCTGATGAGATCCGTTTTTCTTGGTGTTACAGTTATTGTGGTTTGCACAACTGCTACATAACACAGCGTTTTGCAGCTGATGTCTGTTCTGTGTGTTAGAGAAACAGATTTGTTCTTCCACATTTATTTATTTCATGCCCATACATTATATAGGTAGCTACTCACAGAAGGAAAGGGTAGATCAGTTACCTATACAGGGAGACCATAGCTATTACTTACAGCAACAGGAGCCAAGAATGGTTTACACCTGGGCTGTACCGCCTAGTGATGAGGACAGGATAGCAAAGTGTTAACTCCCAGTTTCTGCTTCCCACCCTGGGGACCGACCAGGTGTGTGACCTTGTCTCAATTTACAGGTCTGTGGATGGTAAATCAGCGTTTGCTTCCTGGAGGCAGGTTAAGGATCTCGTTTGTGATGCTCCAAGAGTCACCGTTGAAAGGTTTCTAGAAATACAAAGCATTGTGTGGGAACAGTTACAAAAACAGAGGCAGCAAGTGCAGCGCTCCTGCATGCCAGAAACATTCAGCCTGCGGATGTAAATCAGAAATACCAGGAATAATTCATGGATGCATCAGGAGATTGATTTTTCCCTACTCCAAGCACAAACTGAAGCCTTTAAAGTAAGCGGAGAAAGTGTGCCTACGGGACACGGAAGAAAAGAGCACGTGTAAAGCAGTAGTAACTGTAGTAACTGCTCAGTGAATTTTTTTTTGTTCTCGAGTGTTTTTAGTGGCATTAAAACTTCTGCTGTTTGAACAGGTTGGACACTTGAAACTCATTTGTTATTTTGGGTTTTTTTCCAAGCCATGTCTGAGCTTCTGAAACCCAGTTACAGAAATCTTCCTCTGTATGATTTCTGCTGAATTACACTTCGGTGGTGCCAGCGCAGATTGTCCCAAAGCAGGCTAAGGAATTTGTTTTACTTTAGACCATTATAATTGTGAGATCCCTCCCTGCCCCCCTAATTCTGTTTGAATTATTCACTCATGGACTAGTCTATCACACTCGTGTATCCTGACTGTTCACTGTGAACCCCATGTCACATCCCTCAAGTAATGAAAACCCATCCTATAAATCTCACCTTGCCTTCTTGGGGAAAAAAAAGAGAGAGAGAAAGAGATGTGCACGCAGCTTTACACACACCAGGAGCTTGCGAACGTGAACGCCACCCTGGGCGTTCCTGGACCACGGAATGAAAAGACCAGAGTGACACGCGATAAAATGGTTAAGATGCTCAAAAGCCTGTTAGTGCGCGAGGTCTCGGACTAGTTCACACGGCAGCATGAGCTTCTTTCTCCTCTGGAGTCCTGCCTGGCTGCCAGAGAAGTGAAGGCAGGTCCGCAGCTCCCACCTCTCGGAGCAAGAGAGCTGTATCCCCGCCAGCGCAGGAAAGCCGGGCGCCGAAGCAGTTCTTTAATCTGCCGCAGGGGGGTTGGGGGAACTGCGGCCGCGCTGAAATTGTAGCCCCGAAGTGGTGCTTCGGTCCTTCGCTTGAATCCCATGGCAGCAAACCAGAAGGAATAAAAGGGAAACAGAGCAAGGGAAGTGAGAGGAATGAACGGGATCTTAGAGAGACGTGAACTGCGTTAGCTCAGGTTAGCACTGCCTCTCAACACGAGGTGGCTTTACATTTCCTGGCCAGGTTTATAGTTTAAGCACACAGCTATTTAAATACTTTGTTCCTTTCCGGTGCTAAACAGTTTTCTGCAACCTGTTTTGGTCACTCAGCAGCTTTTCTCATCAGTAAGCCAGAATACCCATTCCATATTTTTTTAATGACCAGAAATCTTGTTCAATACTAACTAAATAATAACAGCAAGGGGCAAAATCTCGTTCCGCTTCACCAGCCCAAACGCACACAGCAACTGCAGAGGCATGGGGGAATTGGTGCATTTCTGATGCAGAAAGTCAGGGACCGGTGTAACGTTCAGTCTCCTCCTATGCAGGCAGAAAAGGCTCGGCTTTTGCCACTTAACTGTATGTCCCCGCGCATCTGTCATCCCCTGCTCCCATGCAGCAAGTGGCATAAAGCTCTGGGACTGCTGTGCTAACTGCACAGGGAGAGGGGGAACCCACAGCCCTGGGGAGACAGGGTGATCTGCTGGTGCCCACACTCTGCCTCCCCCAGCCTTGGGCAGTCTGTGTCTCTGTTGCTTTTCTGCACCCAAACTCTTGCCCTCACACCCCCACCTTCCCAGCTCGGAGCCAGGGGTACCAGGAAGGCCCAGGCTGGCTCTGGGGTGGTAGCACCCATAGCATTGCCAGCTCAAAGCAGAACGGACTGGCTTTTCCTTTAGAAAGGATGGTGTAAAGTGCCCATTTGAGGCCAGCCGGTCTCTCCCTTGCCGTAACATAACTGTTCATTGCCTGTTCCCCAGAGCTTTACTAGTACATAATTTCGAGATTATCACTTCTATATTGTGAATATGGAGATGCTGCTACAGCAGAGTTCATCCTCAGGAGAAAATATTATGCATTTTAAATTGCTCTCCTTGTCTTTTCCCTGCAGATATATTTTGTGCTAACAGGGAATCCAATCTCCAGCACAAACTCTGGAACAACATGGTGAACTATAATAATTATTGGACCTGTTAGGTCTATTGTAGAAATAAATCTACCGTGAACCAACATTTCCCCTCATATGTTTCACAGAGAGACAGTAACCCTTCTGCTGTCAATGAATTAATTTGCTAAAAGAAGCTGGAGCTCATAGATAAATCTTGAGATTATTTCTCATTTACATATTAGCGTAGCATTTATGTGTGCTTCTATTTGTGTGATACTCTTGGGGACAATCCACGAAACAATATGAATCATCTAATATGTAAAAATTAGGCTACAATAGAAGGGGGAAAAAAGCTACCTTTTTTCTTTTTCTTTTTCTTTTTTTTTTTTCAAATTTTGAATTCTTTGGAATGGTTGTTGTGATTAATTATCTAGCATTGTATGCATAGTATTTCAGAGTCGGTTTTGCAGCTGTCTGATACTGGAGCATGCATGAAGAAAGCTGTCTGTGCTACTACTTGTTCAGAGCGCACGTTATCTCAAGGACTGCCGGTGGTGGCTTGTGTGATACTGTGGCTCAGACATGGATTGTTTTTCTCTTCTTATTTATGGGAAAGAAACCAGGTCAGAGGCACAACTGAAAGCAGGACCAGTGTACTTCCTATTTCCCGTGGAGTCCCCAGAGCTCTAGTTCGAAACCATTACTGTTGTTAATTAATGGTTTGCCAGCTGTCTGCGCTAATTTTATAGCATTTATGCATGCAGAGCCATTGTGCCTCAAATTCCTGCTTTAGAGTCCTGTAAGAGAGACACTACACAAAACCAGCATCACACTTACATGTCTATTTGTTATTTCGCATGTGATCTGCTCACAAATAATTTCCCTTTAGCTTTTCAAACTGGAAGACTGGCTGAAGAGGTTTAGCAGCAGCAGGGAACTACTTTGGGACATTTCAGACATTTTAGTTTCAAATCTTTGCTTGATTTAGGACAGTAATATATCAGGACAAAGGCAAAGTGGCCTTCTGTTGATTCTTATTTTGGAGATACACATCAGTTTAAAACCTGAGTGAAAATGCTGGGCACTGTGATGTGTTAGCCAGAGAGATTCTTACACAAAACATAATTTCTGTGTGTATTTGTCACTGCCCCACTGCCTTGGATGCCTACACTCAGCTGCGATGCATGCATGGCTTTGCTTGCCTCCTTCCATTACCCTTTCAGAAAACCCTTGTTTTTTCCTGAAGGTTTCAGAAACCAGATGGTTGCAGTAACACAATTCCCACTGATCAACTCCATTTTGCTGTAGCCGTCCTGCAGTTACAGTTGGCTAAAGGTTTGGTCGGGGGGTTTTCTCCCATTCTCTCCTTTGAGGGCTTGTGTCAATGTGGGCTGTTAAGCAGCTGTGGCATTTCTGCCAGAAATGGCAATATTTCAGTGGCAGCTGAATGTACACACTCTACAGTTTATAGAGTTGGACCCCGCTACTCCGGAACTGATTAATCTGAATGGCCGGGTTAGTGTTTGGGCTAATCCTGACCTCCTGCTGCTCCTAGTTCCTCTACAAAGTTTATATTTTTCATACCTACTCCTTGAAGTTATTGTTTAACTTGTGTATTATTCCCTGTAGACAAAATACTCTTTCCTAGTGGGAAGGGAGGGGGAAAAAAAGGCACATGAGTTTATCTAAAGGGTCTACAGAATTCATATTTTAAAAAAGAGCAATAGTTTAAAATTAAAGTGAAAATAAAGCAATGTTACTGTAATTCCAGTTTTCAGTAATCCAAGTGGTGATACAGTCCCTATGCCCTTGAATTAACAAGGTTTCATTGTATTTCAGTTTAAAGCATAGCTGCACGTGTCTCACCTCAGTAAATGACAAAATTGCCATGGAAGCCAAGTAATGGTACAAGGGTTTGGAGTCTTTTGAAATCGACAGTGTTATACAAATGCTCAGTTACCACAATAACAAAAGTTTAGGTCAGCTGGTTGGTTTATAGGTATATGTCTAGCACAGGAGTGATCTAAACAATTAGAGGTCCCCTCTAAATCAAGACTGTGCTTATTTCTACGTTGTATTTACATTCCCCTGATTCAGTAGTCCGCAGCTTCTGCTGTCTTTATCAGATTTGGTCATTTATGGGCAAATGCCTTTCAAATAAACACCTTAAAATATTTGACTACATGTTGAATTATTAAGATCATAAAGTAGGTAAAAAAGATCCTTAGATACCAGTGGGCACAAAATATGCCAGAGGAGTTCTCTTCTCCTCCCCCCCTCCCATCCCAAACAATCCTTTTCAATATTGAACAGGTCTGAGAACAATCCAATCCACAAGGTCAAGATAGGGTCAGATTTCCTGACCTCCTTGCCCCTACCTCTTGATAATCTAGAAATGAAAATCAATTCTTGTCTTCGAGCTTGTGAGGAGCTCATAATTGCTTTAGACCAAATCACAAAGTGCCTGCTTTTTCTGCCACCTTTCAATTCTTGGAGATGGGGATGTCATTTTTCAAGTCGGGTGCACTGTCAGGATTAGATTGCGTGGTAACCAAGTAGAAAGATTTCTGCTCAGAATGAGATTTCTTCTCAACGCTGTGCCTTTTACTCAGGTCCAAATTATTTTTTTTTCACTATTATCTATAGGGATATCATTATATGCTTTGAGCAGATTATCTATGGAAAATGATGTTTTTCTTCTCAAGGCTGAAATCATAGGTCTTTTATGGCAGTTAGAATTAATGGATAAATAGAAACTGAGACTAAATCTGGTTCTTGACTTTTTAGTGACTTTACACTTTCTGCCAAAAATCACACCGGTCAAATAAAATGTGAGTAGAATTGCACCTTATATTTTTTAATTATAGCTTTTTAGCTGAAATGTGGTATCTTTTCCCTTATGATAGAACATTTCTAGGCCATTTTGGATTGCTGCGAATTGCTGTCCCACAAATGGGTTTGTAGGAGGCTGTGCAGTGCCAGCTGTCTGATGGGGCTTACCTAGCACAGTGGGCTCTGACAGGCAGGCCACTGCCCTGGCCGTCAGGAGGATGGGACTGGAAATCTGGTCCCACCAAACTCCCAGTTAGGGGAGGCGGGGACTTGCTTGGGACCATGTTCCCTTCTGATGAGATGTCCTGTGTGAGCCTGAAACCTCAAATCTTTATCACCTCATCTGCATCAATTTACAAAATGGAGGAAAAAAAGAGGGATCCAGCTTTTTTATGTGAAGGACCCTGAGGATCATGTGGGGAAGGTTCAATAGGAGAGTGATGTATCGCTTGTTTTTCAGCAGTCTTTTCCTTTCCACACCTCATGAGTGCGTGTATATCTATTTTCATCTGTCCTGATTAAAAACACATTGGTGGTACTGTTTTTTACAGTTTGTGTCCCTTATGCCTAATATTGTGGTTGTTATCTAACAAAAGGTTGCTCTCACCTTTGGGGAAGAAGACCATCTTTATGTTCTTGGGATTTGGAGAAATTCTTCTGCTGAACAACCCCAGCATTTCTGATAGTACAGGTATCCTTCATACCTGTACATTAAAATCAGGGAGAAAGTGGCTCTTTCCCCACTACTCTTCTGCTGTTACGATTTGTGGTTTGACCATAAGAGCCATTTAGATGACAAAAGAAACCATAAGTAAGACAGTGATTTATTGCTAGAATATTTTGGTTGTTTTTTTCTTTTTTTAAATATATACTGAATGAACAGTTTTACATCTGTTTTTACCTCATTTGGCAGCTGAGAGTTTCAGTAAGGAGAGCTGCCAAGAATTACAGTAAAATAAAGCCTAAATAATGAATTCTGTCAGCAAATGAGGGTACAAGATCAATAGCTAACAATAGTCTCAAAGTTAAGGGGGAAAAAAAAAAAAAGAGAAGGAGGAGGAAGGACAATACTTGCTTTAGATCCTGCCAGGATGAACAAAGTAAGGGCAGGGTTAAAGTAAAAGAAGATTTTTTTGAGATCCATGTTGAGTCTTGGTTCTTGTTTTCAGAGACTCTTGCAGCAGGTAAACTCATGGAGTAAACGTACTGTGAAACCACAGAAAGCTTGATGTGCTGATGGCTCAGCAGTATCAATCTTTCTTTCCTGACAAGGGAAAGCAAACCAGAAGGGCATCTTCCACAGAGCAAACCCCATTTCTCTGCTGATACCAGCTGGTCCAGAGAGGCTGCATCAGGTAATGGCAGCAGAGTTTCTCCTCCATCTTTCTCCTCTCTTCATTGATTCATCCTTCCTTTTCTCACGCCACTCTCCAGATGGCACAGCCTTATTAATGTTGATGAAAGGAGGCTTGAAACCAAAGGCCCATCTTTACCCTTCTTGATGTCAGTGAGAATTGCGCTCACTGATTTTGAATTTCGCAATCTGAATTGCACTGACTGATACTAAGAATTAGCATTGCTTTTGAATGGGGAGTGAAATAATATGTATTTAAACCAGGTAGGACACAAGTACATAAGTTTTATTCCAGTACAAGCTTTGCTCAGAACCACAACTGCCTCCTCTCTGTACTAACATAGAAAAGAAAACAAAGAGAATTTTTCCGTTCAGTGTGATCAGAAACACCAAAATCCTCAGTTTACAGTCCTATGCTTATTACACTGTCCCCATAAAACAAGTTCGTGGGCAGATTAGCAACATTCTGAAGTTTTAACGTATTTATTGTATCTCAGCACTTGTTAAAATGTAACTTTAAATCTGAACATCCTGTGACCATTAACGGAGCTTGGGTTCTTAGAGAAAATAGTTTTCACCTCAGTATCATTTGTTTTCCTTCGTTGCTTGCCTTCTCTGTGCATAAAAGTCTGAGGTTCAAAATGGACTTGAAAACAGAAAATGCAGACCAGAAATTTTCTGCATGCAGAAAATGCTAACCAAAGTCTTCCCCTCTGTTTCTCAAATAAAATTTAAAAAAATACAAAGAAAAATAAAAACATTTTCTGACCAAATGTAATTCAAGACCTGGAGTGACTTTTTCTTAATTTCTTTGTTTTGTTTTTGATAATTACACCATATCTCTATAATATATTCCACACTGAATTACTGATATGCACTTTCAACCTCTGCCCCTGAGTCCCACTGTTGCTTCTGACGGGAAATAATAAACACGCTTCCCTCCTTAACATGCCCCTTGAGAAGTGACTAAATACAAATATTTATCACCACCTTCCTTGGCTGTATGCATCGTCTTAGCTGTGGATGTCGAATCCCATTTTTTTCCTGTTATTTCCTGCTCCTGGGGGTTGTGCAGAGCCAGGTGAGCTCAGGCTGGCACCTGGGGCCTGTCCTGCTGGTAGGACTGGGGTGGCTCCGGGTGCAGCATGGCCCCGAGGTCTCTGCTGGGTGTGCGGATGGCTGGGCACAGGGCGCGATGCAGAAGGACATGTTGCTTTCAGAATCTGCTGGCTGGGGAGAAAGGAGGTTTCCTCTTGTAACTTTGGGGAAGTGGGGCCTGTGAGAGTCCCTTGGTCACCTCATTTTTACAGTAATTTTTTGAACTTTTACAGATGCAGCAGGCTCTGGATTGCCGGATTAAATCATGCTTTTCTAAACCATGTTTCCAAAGGCTGGTGATTTTACTGTCCCCAATTTAGGATGTCCAACCTGAACTGCATGAGGAAGCCCAAGCAGCACTCTGGCAGCCAGACAGGGCAACCAAAACCGCTTTTTTTTTGGTTGTTGGGTTTTGTGTTTTGTTTTGTTTTCCCTATGGTATTTCATTTTGACTTGCAAAGCCACTTCAAAGACCTGTGTTGTCTTTGTGTGTGCTTCAGACCTTTAGCACGCTCAGGGCTCTGTTAACTCATATAGCTGCTGGATGTTGATCTAGATCCAAATCACCTCAAAAATGAAGTCGTCTATCTGTAGATCTTCACTGAACAGGAGCAATATTTACTTTTTTTATTCCTTACTTAATCTACACAGCATGGACAGTAGATAAATCTAGGTTCTGGTTTTGACATGCAGTGGTATTGCTAATAAAAGAAAAATGTTTCAGACAAGTTTTGTATAAATCATGGTTATTTTTGTAGAAGATTTAACAATAGTTTGGTCCCTTGGGATATTAATGAACAGATGAAACATTAACCGCTTGGTCTTAAATGTTTTATAAATCTGCGCAGCACATTCCTGCAACGGAGAAATAAAAACCGTGATTTATAAGTCAGCAGTCCATGAAGGAGAGTTACTTTTGCAGAGACAGGGCTGCACGCTAGGTAGGGCTGGTACATTTTGCTTGTCAAAATCTGGGATAGTCTCAGATGAGTTGCATTTGTGCAGTGAGCTGCAGCTCGTTGTGCACAATGGGTAAATCGTACAGTAAATACACAATTTATTTGCTTGTGTGCAATAGTTGCATCTCTGGACTTGCAGGATCCAGGTTGCCAGACAAGCAGTGGATGCAGTGAAAATCCAAGGAAGGCCATTTCCTGTAAACTTTTAATGCAAATATAATGCGGGGTATCCTTTACCACGCAGGGTATCTAGCAATCCTAGAATGGGGTCAGGTCATAACCTGCCTTGAACACATAGCAGAGGATTTCTGCATTGGCCAGGAGAAGGCCAAGAGATCACCTTGGGCTCAAAGACAATGTCCCCACCAAGAAGGAGAGGAGGTTTGAGGGAGGTTTAAGGCCACTGGACTTCATAGCACAAGCTTTTCATTGCCCCCACGGAGTGTAGGTTCAACCAACTGTGTATTTAAGGGTAGGTGAGAGCATATGGTGTTGATCCCTTTCTGATCTGGATGATATAGACAATTCAGCCACCTCCACTTGCCTTGTCTCCTGATTGCTGGTGCCCAGACTGTTAGGATTGGGATATTAGGTCTCGGCTCCCACAGTTAGCTCTGCGTAAGTATAACTTCAGCTGCAGGCGTTATCTCACCCCACCTTTTCAAAATATGCACAGACAATTACAAATCCCTTTCACTTGCTGTGGTCCTTTAGCACAGCAATGACAAGAAAACCTGAGCCTCCAAGGGAACTTCCTTCGTATCACTGTATGTTACAAGCAGCGTTGCTGTTCAGTGCACGCTGTATTCAGTGTCACACACGTCTTCAATGCAATAGGAGGGAATATGCTCTGCTGGTGAAACCGGGGCATAGAGGTCAGGCTGGAGAGAGGAGGCCAGAAGGCGTGGTTCTTGCCCACGAGAAACACTGGCATTTAGGTCACCTGGTTTCAGTCCAAACCTGAAGATGCTTTTGCCAGGGGGACAGAGGGACTCCCTGGCCGCGAGGTCCATGGCTCAGGGCTGCTTCTTCTCGACGGGAGATCTCCGAGTGTCCCTGCCTGCAGGAAGGATGTCCTGCCAACCTTTCCCTGGAACTGCCGCGAGGCTCCTTGGGCTCATTTCAGGCAACAGAGGTTTTAGCAGCCATGTGTGGTGTTTGAAGGTTTCCAGCTAGTTGGGCGGGTATCTGCAAGCCATAAAGGCCTCGTTCTTACAGCCACATGTCCACGCTCAGTCACTGGGGTAGTGCCCAGCAGGAGGACTTCACCACTGGTGATGAAGGCCCAGAGCTCAGCCTCTGAAGATGCTCACAGTGGGATTTCCCAAAAGATATGTCACCACCAAATCCCCATTGCTTCCAGTGACCGGCCTGTGCTCAAGTGCCTTGGAAAGCTTCCAGATTTTTCAGCCTCTAAATCACAAAGCTGGTGACTAGCTTCTTCCTCCAAGGGTGGCCGGCAAATTCCGACCGTGCTTCGCAGCTCCCCAAGGGATCTTTTGCCTTTTCACAGTGCGCGAACTCTAAGTGAAGGGCCCTCGTTCTCCTCCCGGTGAGGTGTGGGGCTGTGCCAGCTGCGCGCGGATGCGCTGAAGGCAAAAGGCTGGGAAGTTACACCGGGGTCGAGACACTCTTTATGTCAAAGCCGGGTAAAATTAATGTGCTGTAGAAAAAACCCACAGGAAAGTCTAACTGGTTTGGGGCACTCTCGGCCGTGCAAGCAAACCTGCGCGGTTTGTTAACCCCGGAGAGCAGCAGACTGCCGCTGGGGCGCAGCGCTTGTCACCCTCGGCGGCTGGGGAGGGTGGGGGGTGAGGGTCGGACAGGCGTGTGCGCTGCGCGGGGCGGCAGGGGGCGCTGCGCGGGCGCGCAGGCGGCGGGCGGGCGGCAGGGGGCG